>JAPYYZ010007496.1:0-12612 GCA_030522705.1 Eretmocerus eremicus
AAATTCAACGCAACAATTTCCACTCACTGATTCTACAGCTTTTTCTCTCGCTCAATGTTGAATGAAAACTCGCTCGTGCGTCAGCGAATGTCTACGTTCCGTTGTCACAACAAGTGCTCGTTGTGGTTGGTTGGCTTAATTTTCAGAATAGAATTTCCAAGCTCTCAAATGTTGACTCTTTTACGTGCACGCGAATTATGGAAGCTCTTCCTGAATACAAATTGAAATGGCACTGTGCCCTTTTTTCACCAAGGCAGTGAAAAAGATTGGCCTTGTGTTCGTGACCCTTTAATCCGATGAAATTATCCGGAGAAATCTAGAGAGCGGAATTCTACAAAATAAAGCGAATGAATGTCGAATTAAGTGGTAATATTTACCCAAGAAACTAGTATTTGATATTCATTCGTAGTATTTTTTATTGATTCTGGAGAGCCACTCTCATTTGAGAACTGATTCGAATGAATAAAAGTAATTTTGTCCGAACAAGTTCCGTCTGAGCGGGAATTATTTCAATTCTGATCCTCTGGTAACTTTTCATATCAAAGAGTGGAGCATGGAACTTTGAGAATCAATAAATCCTATAGGATTGGTCGCACTATCTTTATGCTTTTTAAAACTTGATCCAGTACATCTTGAAAGTTGGGAAAGAGCCACGAGAC
This sequence comes from Eretmocerus eremicus, assembly GCA_030522705.1. NCBI lineage: Eukaryota > Metazoa > Arthropoda > Insecta > Hymenoptera > Aphelinidae > Eretmocerus > Eretmocerus eremicus. The sequence goes on from JAPYYZ010007496.1 coordinate 660, forward strand.
TTATTTAAAATTGTTATCCGGAACGTGGAGATTCTCTTCCTCAATTCTTAAACGATAATGTTTGCTTGGGTTCAATAAATTTTCGCAGCGAGCCCACACTCAATCTTCTTTCCTTTCGTCCTTTGACGTGCAAATTTTCATTCCGTTCCTCTATTCTATTTGCGTCAAGAATCACTCGTTGGGAAATAGTTCGGGAATGCAATTTCGAGCTCGCGCTGCACTCGTGCGTTCTGTGCAACAATACGTTTAGCGTTTGTCGATTGCAACGTGTTGGAATTAATTTCATCGCGAAGAGGGAACGGATTTGATCAAATTTAGAGATCGTTATACTCGGAGAAAAGTGGCGCTAAAGGATACAGAGTTGGATACAGAGCTGTGACGGTAGGGAGATGATTTTTATAGCGTAAACAGTTATAGTATCGGTGTAGTTTAAATATTCCATTGCCAGATTTGACAGTTTGATTATTTTGAAAGCCGGCATTGCAAAAAAGCCGAATTTGTTTACAGACGCATGATTGGGAGTAGACTTTACCAATACTCCGATATAATATCGATATCGATATCGAAGTCGAGTCGATATCGATCCGATGTCAATGAGGCGAGAACTAGACGAGATCGATGTGGAGAGGGCCTATGTCTCATAAATATCGGAATATCGATAATTTTTTAAGATAATTTATCACCGATCGAGACTCGATCGATATAAATATATGCTTGTACGGAGATTCCAATTTCGATATGAATATTGATGTATGGATTACTTGGGCTAAGATGTTGCCTTTATAATATCCAGCTTACGTGCTGGCCAGGTCACAGATTGCATTGAAATTCTCCAATGCAATCTGCGCACCTGCGAGCTCCGCGTATACGGAGGTGCATCGAAGGATTTTGATGAAAAATTTGATACATCAGAATTTTGGAGGAAAATGATTTTACTGACGTTAACGCGTGGCGTTTCGTCTCCCGATAGTGGCCAGACTCATCAGGGATTGATGGTGTGGCCTGTGTCCAGTTTCCCCGTGATGGGCTGGCTCTTTGGGGCTCATATATATCAATCGCAGTCCAATCTGACCGCTTGCGAGAAAGGTCTTTCAACACGCTATTTTCATATAATTCTCATCTTGACAGATATCATCCCACTGTCGGAGGTTTTTTCAACTAATTTATCACCGATCGAGACTCGATCGATATGAATGTATACTTGGATTGCGCAGATTGCATTGGAAAAGTTCAATGTAATCTGTTACGTAGCCAGTCTTAGCACAAGTAATCCATACATCAATATTCATATCAACAATTTATTATAGTTTTCATATCACTTATTTACAACTCTACGCGGCTCTCGCTTCATTCGGATTATCCTCACGTTACACTTCGTACGACACAAGGAAGAGGTTCTAATTTCTCATCATTGTCTTCTGTGAAATACACAAAATATTTCTTCAGCGTAATCTCATTCGATTCACTATTACCGTCACTCCAAATTCTAGCCACAATTGTACTAGAAGTTTTCCACCGAAACTTTTGCACCAAAACATTTGGTCCAAAAATTTTGTTCCAAGAAACTGATTTTGATTCTGGTTAGATACTGTTTGGAAACAACACAAAATTAGTCCGCTACAGAAAAAAGTGTTGGCGTCTGTCGTACCCGCAGTAGATGATGAAGTCATCGATGTACGAACCTTAGCTCATACTCGTGTGAGAATTTGGGGGGAATTCGGTGTGTAGAATGAGAGTATCTCCTATTCTTTATCGATATCGATCCATTTCGATGCGATATTTGGTCTGACGATATCAAGACGATTTTGAGTAGTTCGATATTTTCGATATCGATGATGTATTTGATAACGATGTATTTTGAAATATTGTACTATATCAATATCGGAAAACTTTAGTTGGAATCTCGAGGTGGCAATGAATGTATTGGTAAAATGTCTGACTCTGTGAAATGGTGAAAATAAAATACACTGCTCGTCGTATCTAATGATCACATTATCATCATCTTATCCAAGATTTTTGTCACAATCAAATTCTGACCTCGAAATAATTGATTCGAAATAATTCTTGTGTAGAAGCAAGGCTATTGAGACAAATTTAGATGCTTATTATGATTAATATTCAAGACACCACTCGGTTTCTCCAACATTCCATACTAGAGCTCTCGCTAAATCAAACCAGTCGCAGAAAGGGAGAGGACAAGTTTCAGGGCTTAAATGAAGCTGAGGCTGGGCAGTCGTCTCTAACAGCTCCGATGGAAATTCTGATTGCAACATCGAATTCTCGCACACATTTCTCCACCGCGCTTATAAACGGCGCTCGAGGGACTCCGAAGCCGGAACTTATAAGTCTCTCGCCAATGAAATGATCCTCGGTTGTTATATACCTAAGCATGCAACGAGAGATGCAATTCTTCCGCACAGGTATTTGTTTAACAGAATCATTTCGAACCATACTGCCATCAATTCAAAAAATTCTACCTGAGAACTTCAAGGCTTCGACAAAATATTGAGCTCATAATCAACTTATCCGGGTCATGTCCGAAGTTGAACAATTACATAAGTCACCTCCATGAACTATGCTGTTACTTTGAAGATTTCAAGCCGACACTCGTCAAAAACTTTCCACTATCGCAGACAAGGCGTACTAATTACACGCAAAGACACTGCATCAATCTCAGTGTGTCCCTCGGAATACCCCAAGTTTTGACTCATTACATCTCACCCGATATCCCTCATACACGCCTCCCAGCTCACCATTCGCCGCTTCCATCCGTCAGATTCCACCGATACTCATCACCTGAATCACCCAAACGGACTCCACTGCTCCGATAAGCCAAAGCTCCGCCGCAAGCTCTCTCGTTTCCAGACAGACTATACGTCTCGCAGAGAGCTACATCCATGCACCTGATACGCATACACGCGAAACTACGCTCTCTGGCACTATATGTAAGTATATGCGCTGCTCGTCTCTCTCTCTCTCTCTCTCTCTCTCTCTCTCTCTCTCTCTCTCTCGCTCTCTCTCTCGTTCTCTCCTTCTGCTCGTATTCTCAGCTCCACCCGGCTCCTCGGCTCCTGATACCCCGGGCAAAATCTCGCTTGCTCATGCATCTTCGCTCCTTACCTCCTCCACTCCTCCCACACTGTATATAATACATTCCGCTGACTCTGTAATAATATTTCCGAACGTATGAGTCTTATCGTGGGCAGGATCGACGACGAGCTTTTGGAGATCGTACGAAGCGGTAGTCGAAATCGACGAATTCTATGGATGAGGGAAAGAGGGTCGGAGGTATAGCTGAGTGGGAGGATAATAGGAGCTTGCAAACGGAATATCGAGGCTGCAGTAGCTTTTGTATTGGTCGCATTCAGAAAAGTTGGACCTTTGCAATGCAGCTGTGCGAAGCCAATACTTTCACTCGGTCCTTCGATACGATTCAATTGGGCGCGTACGAGGGGTGCGAGGAAGGGTCGAAGTGGTGAGTCTGCAGCGCAAGCTCAGCACTCACTAAAAAGTTGAGATATCTGGAGCACTGTGTCGAATACCGTATAGACTGTTCCGAGAGGTGGGTGTACGTGACGACGACTGGCACTATTTGCCCGGCGAATATGGGTTATGGGAGCTTGCGAGCTTGCGAAACGGCCGGGAGTGCTTGCAGACGCTAAACGGACGTCGCGTGGCGCTCTGAATGTACCGAGTGCCGCGCGAATTACTCCAGACTGAGCTGTCTCCGCACTTTGAGTCGCTGCGCTTATCCCGGGTATTACTCGGGCGAGCTTTTAGAATTGCCTCGTCGTTGCGTGGAACAGCCGAGTGTACACGAGAGCATTTGTTTCGATGACATTTCCTTCTTTGAGCTTTCGTCGAATTGTGGATTACCCAACTTTTTATATTCAGGAAGGTGAAAACCGATGACGGACTAGGAATATTTCGAGAGTGAGAAAAATGAGCAGAATCTTTACAGTAGATTTTGATACAAGGGTGCGGGTGGGTTCTCCATACCGAGGTATTTACGGATATGAACGTGGACAATACGTATCAAGATGCAATTTTCACGCATACAAGGTCAAAATGTATTTCAATGTAAGAGAGTGAAACCCTTTTCTGAAATTTGAGTGATGTGTTTTCGGTCGGAGCCGCAGGCGAGAGTCGGAATTATCTCGATGGTATGCGAGAAATAGGTTTTTTGACATTCTGCGCGTGAAAGATGACTTTGCGCACGAGTTGGCATCTTCCACTCCTAGATAATCAAAATAGTACATTGTGACATAAGGGCTTCAGAGCTGTTTTTAGCAACCGAGTGGTGGGTTTCCGGGGCGAGCCGCAGAGGGTGCGAAAAATAGGTTTCACGTCCTTGTATCGACACATACTATTTTGACAATCTGTGAGTGAAGTTTCCAACCCGTGAGTAAAGTCATTTTTCGCGCACAGATCGTCAGAAAGTAGTTACCACCAACTCGGTCTCATGAATATTGAGCAACATCATTCCACTCGGAACCGGAGGGGTCAATTTAATAAGACCATCATTTAATAAAATGGAATTTCATCACCTCGGATAGAGAGTGGCATCTGCTCAAGATTTTTTTTTGCCAAGACTGAATGGATACCATGGATAGAATTCCATAAGAGGCGAGTAAGGGAAAAACTAAAGACAACGAAAGCGGAGTCAAAATTCCTTGCAAGTGACACGAGGATCCATCAACTTGCATCAAGATTAGCTGAGGCATCGCAGCACCACGAGGTAGGTTGCAGTGAGACGTCAGCTTCATCAAATCGAGATCTAAGAAGCGAAGAAAGTCTCTGCTATAATCAGCCGCTATTTCTGCGACTCTGGCCCTATAGTACCGTCAAAAATCTCCGTCGTGGCTCAACTTGATAAGCGGAAAGGAGGACAATGGCGCGCACGAGCCGAGATAATTCAGATTAAGCCGGCGAATTTAAGGAGAGAGAAAAAGAGCCGACGACGACGCGGCCGAGTTATATACACATCGCGTTAGCCACGCATAATTTCGCGCGCTCGCTGCACCGCCGTCGCGCATTTATTAAGCGCGAGACAATGAAATGTGCGCCAGACAAAGTATATGTTGGAGCGGAGGGCCGAGCGTTCCGGCGCACTCGGCTATATATACGCCCAGGAAATTTAATAACAAAGCTCGCCCGAGCTCGCATCCGCGCGTCCCTCCGTGATTTTTCTTTCAAGACCCTCCCTCACCCCAAATCTCGCCATACATCCTCCAGATTTCACTCATCCTCTCTCTGTGCTTTTTACACCCAATCTTTGCCTCGAGTGGCGTATGGAAGGTGGCCAACTCTCGACGCGTCAACACATTGGCGTCATCTCGGGGACTCTTTCGAGGGTGCATAATGAATTTCGGAGGCTGAAAGTGTGCTCGCGAGGTATTGGAGCGTATATACAAATAAGCGCACGCGAGAGTGAGTATAGCCGGAGAGGAATGAGAGGGTGGCGAAAACGAGAGAAGAGCCGATGCGGCGCACCGCATCGCAAGTAGCTGCACTTTGGCCGCTCGAGAGCTCGTTTTCTCTCTCCCCCTTGCTCCGGTGCACTCGAGCGTAACGAGCTGTGGCCACTGCGGCTGCATCGTGAGCAGCTCCAAATCACCACGTGATGAATTTTCAAATGAGCCGCGAGCATTTTTGTGTTATAGCGCGTGCGATTTGTCTTGTAGGAATCCTGGTGTGAAGGTCTTATAGAGGATCGATTGATCGATTGGTGAGACACGATGGTATAGAGGAGGAAGATTCGGGGAAACTGTAGAGCGCAGTGAGGCCTACAGTGTCGGATCTCGGCGCCACTTGAAATTCGCGGTCAACGAGGCCGAGTCTCATCCGATCGGGTCCTATTCAGCCTGTACTTGAGTGCGTGTGTAAGAGGCCTGTATCTTGAGGTTTTCTGCGAGGTGACTCTTTTCGATTGGCACTGTGAATGAGCACGTACGAAGTAGTCGATGCTGTTTGATTCCCGATTGGTAGTTTCATACGTAGTTCATGTGCTTGTGATTTATTTATCTATTTATTCATTTAAACAATATACGGGCTATAAATCCTTTACAGATTACACCAGAAAAATATACCCTCGGTTCTCTCACTACTATCAATAATAGTCGCACACTTTCTGCAAAGCGGCACGTTTGAAAGGCAGGTACACATTTAGGTCTCTCACATTGCTCGATGAATTATTCCATCTTTGCCTATGTCTTGCAACAACCGAATTTGAGAACAAATTACTGCTGAACATATCAACTTGCAACGGTCTCGAACTACGGACCGGTAAAGATTGAGTCGGACTCGAAAAAAGGAAGGAATGGAAGGGCAGTACATTTTACCGTGATTGCTTCAATCTCGAGATAAAATCATGACTCAGAGTGAATGCACGAGTAGCTTATCATGTTCCAATCAAGTCAAGTCCCAGCCAAGCAAGTCTCATTCAATTTGGAGAGCCAAGTGCTATCAAACGAATACCACGAGATCTTAGAATTACCTTGGTCCGAGCCTTGGTCATATTCACATACTGAAAACGGAAGTACGAGAAGCGACAAGGGAATAAATCTGCCAGACTTTCCATTTTTTCTCAATTTCTGGAAATTCCTAGGCACGTGTACCATTTATCAATCTAATCACCGCATAGAGATAGCCAGGCAGGTTTGCTGTTCCTCCACCAAACGTAATCATATCGTCACATTTCATGATATCGAGCGTCCCATCATCACATCATCCCTCCAATGCTTCCAGGACGACCTCTCAATCGCTGGACTCTGCAACTTCATCTTACCACAAGCACATAAGTGGGGTCGTCACGTAAACACAAGGGTCTAATCCAGCTCGAAAACAGGCCAATGAACCGTTTGATTACTGAGCCTCGTATCATTGAAACTAAGAAAGTTCATCGCTTGGAGCATGTAATAGGGAGGCGCGAGGTAGCAATGTGCTTCAAAGCGTAACGTCGTCGGCTCAAAAGAGTATATAGTTAGGAGGAGTAATTCGCGGGCGAGAGAGTGCAAAATAAGAGACCACCCACACGAGAAAGAGTGAAGATCAAGGGGTGGTGGAGAGACCTATTTTCAACGTGTCAAAACAGATAAGCCCACGCGGTCTCAATTGTCAAGTTGCAGCTGGCTGCTTTTGCGCGAGTGACGCGCGACCGAGAAGCGTGGGTGCGACGTCGACGCCTGTTTCGTCGAGATGCGCCACAATGAGATATATCATGACGTTGCTGCAGCCGCAGAGACAAGATTCAGAAAGACACATATTGACGAGGGGGGTGTCTGTCATGTAAACAAATATCTCGAGAGCGACGATTCGCTATAATTGTAAATTTATATTAACTGATATCAATGAGTAGGAATTCATCGAAATCATTTTGACTCTATTTGCTCGTTGGTGCTTAAATTACATGAAGTAAATTTATACGAGTATCCAATTGGCAGGGCGCTGGACTAGTAATCCGGAGATCCGAGTTCGAATCTCGGTCAGGGGAGTCATTTTTTCTCATCTGTATCCCTTTTCAAAAAATCCTCCGGTGTAGAAGCCATATGTAAAAGTAACACCGCGGAGGCCCATAGTTTGGAAAAATTAATTCAAACTGTGGTGGCCGCCGCGGCGCGCCGCCTGAGCGTGGTAGGTGAACTCGTATGAACGATAAATTTACTTCATGTGATTTGCTACAATTGTATTTACAAGAGTGTTCCCTCGCAATGATTCGCGCAAAACGCATTCATTCACTGACGAGTCACAGAGTCGCGCACGCGTCTCAGTCCAATCAAGCTCGGCTCGAGTGCGCGTCGTACCTCTATAGAGAACGGACATGATTTTGGAAAAAGGCATATTTCGAAAGTTTTCAGTGAATTGGATACAGCAAAGAGGATTTGGAATTTTTAGAGCGCGTAGGCTATCATATGAGCGTTTCAGAGTTTAACAAATTTGAATTGATGTTAGAAAGGAATTTTCTCCGAAAAATTTTGCCAAACACCGTCATGCATATGACTCATAACATCTAAGTCGGTACTATTCAAGAGAAATTTCAAAGTTGTGAATAAGTTTTTTGATATGAAAAAGTCTTGGAAACGCTTTTGTGTCACGTGACACATGTGCAGCATCTGCCATATTGTCGAGCGCGAATTCAAATAAGTCAGTCTTTAAATCTACAGTAGAAAACACCCACGTGCTTAAAAAATTTCCAATTACTCCAAATGAGTTTAATTCATTAGAAACTCTCGTAATATACCTCTATCTGATTTTTTCCCAAACGTATGTAAGTTCCCTATTCCCGCCAATGCCATGACCATTGATTGACTCCCACCTCGCGCCATCTTCAATCTTCTCTTTCCTTCTCCCTCTGTTCATTTTTTGACACCTCTCTCCGTCGACAATTCTAACCATCTTCCTAGCAAAAGCGGTTTCGAATCACCCCTCCAATTCTAAACCAATATCCGCTCACGAGGTCTTGACTCTCACACCGCCCGAATTCCTTATCTGCTTCTCTGTATTCAGTATATACTAGATTTACAAATGCGCGCCACGGCGCGCGGATGTGTACAAAATGTAAATGTGAATAACCCTTTGCAGAGTTCAATACAGCTGTTGACGACGCAAATACCTGCAATACCTCTATGCGATATCATGAGGCATCTCTTGACAAATACATATATGCGATCCCATTCATATCGAAAACAGCGTGGAATAAAATGCAGTGTATCGATATCTCGAAGCTGTAGAATCATATTAGGATTTGATGCGCACTCATTGTCAGTCGAACGCATGCCTCCCCGAGGGACTGTATAAATAAAAGCGAAAGCTCCGTAACAGTACCATACACGAGAACTACTCGAGGCAGGCTCCCTGTTGCGCCCGATCGTGAACTGCATGCGAAACACCCCAACTCGTCCCTCCAGCCTACACAGATGCATTTACATACATCTGATGTACCGATGCGCCGAGCACGAAATGCGTGGGGGGGTAGAGAGTCAGCAGCACCGGTCGCGTGCACAGCGGTAAATTAGTCAATCAACACCCGAGCAACCGCTCGCTCACCAGCCAGTGAGTAACGACTCGGCTGCGCTTTGCGGCTCAATTAATATCTCCTTCTTTCTCCCCCATGCGTGCTTGCGAAACCCGAGCACCACCTACGTCGACTCCCAACAATTTTCCTTCCTCTCCACTTTTCGAGTAAATGAAAATTTCATCGAAGCCCTTGCGAGCGAACTCGGGACAATTAGCCAATTATCTCGGCCGAGCTCGTAATACCTACCATTTCTGAGATCTTGCAAGCTCTGGTCGAGCTCTGCGGGTAGTGAGTAGCCTCTATTAATCCGAAACGAGTTCCACAGCTCGATCGCCTTCTCGAGATCATGGGAAACAAACGTGACTCGGATTTGGCAGCCATGAAAGCTCGAGCTTTATTATTTAAATCTCCCGCCGATCGGCCCTACTTCTTTAAACCAATTTTACATATAATAGGTTCCCAACCAAGGAAGCGCAAGTCTACCGCTTGAGATGCCAGAAACCGGACCGTGAACCTCGTGCTATTATAAATGCTTTATCCAAGTTTGACATGGTTTCATGAAATTAAGGCATTGAATAGGGTGTTATAGTTGAAAAAATTTGATGAAATGATTCTTACGAAAAATCCCAAGCGTACAGATCAAGCCAATACATGTTTTTCTCACCCTACGTCGCCTAGCAGATGGCAGGCCACGCGGGGAACTCTTTATCCACATTTTGGAACTTTTGGAACGCTCTTGTTTCCATATCGAGGAATTATTATAGGTGATCATGCTTGGTCATGCATAATCACGCGTATCCACGAGTGAGAATTTCCAAAGGTCTTAAAACTGTACATACTCTTGCATCTTCTCGCTTGGTTCGGATATCGAATCCTTTGACGGGCTTGAATGGCTCACTTTTCGGTAGAACGAACAACTGTGCAAAATTTTGAAGCGATCCGCTTAAAGCGCTTGGAGTTATTTGAACTGGAGTGGGATTACAATATATTTGCACTATAATTCAAATCACTCGAAGAGCTTTTGACAGATCGCTTCAAAATTTTACATAGAGGTTCGTTCTACCGATACGGAGGGCAACTTGAATTTACTTTTTCGAATTATTGTTTTGTTTCATTCTAAATCAATTTATAATGAATGTCGGTAAGGTAGAGCTTTTACATGACAACACAATAATTCAATCAGAATCATCACTATTTATTATAATTCCCATCAACTCAACGGCAAAAAAGTGTTCGGGGTTAATGCTGCGGGTCTGATCCAATTCCTTATGACAAACCGAAATTTCGTTCCTATTCATCATTCCTGGAGGTTAGAGAGCTAGCGATGGCGTACAAGACGGATATACGCGAGAGCGATTACGCTGTCCTTCGCACGAACTGAAAGCGTATCGCTACAGCGCACAGTGGCGCCAAACGCATTTTTTTTAAATCAAAATTAATGTACCCGGGAAAGTTGTGTCCAATCGAGACGTTCAAGGGTGCATTTTAAAGGTAATAATCTGTTGTTTGAGGATCTGGAGTTCCCAAAGCTGATTTCCCAACTCTAGATACTGTTCCAAACGAGCCAAGGTGTCCTATTTTGAGAACCCATAAATCGCGTATAATAATTACTCGATCTCGTCGATCTGCTCTTTGGTTAGAACTTGTGCTCTATCTGGGCGCAAATGACAGAAATTTGATGCGGAAAGGTTTTTGAAAAGGTTTGGTGTTGGCACAAACAACTTTCCACGTCGAATCTGATCGATTATAGCGAATTCGTCTCGATTACAAGTCAAAAAATAGCGACTCAGAATCGACCCCAAAAGTTTTGGCGTCTTCTTGAGATACTCTATGTGGGCGGTTCTAACCAAAGAGCAGATTGAAGAGATCGAGTAATTATTATACGCGATTTATGGGTTCTCAAAATAGGACACCTTGGCTCGTTTGAAACAGTATCTAGAGTTAGGGAATGAGCTTCGGGAGCTTCAGATCCTCAAACTACAGGTTATTACCTTTAAAATGCACCCTTGAACGTCTCGTTTGGACACGACTTTCCCGGGTACATTAATTTTGATTTAAAAAAAGGCGTTTGGCCCCACTGTGCACCGGTCTCGCTATAAAATCTTGCTATTCTCATCTTCCACCAGTTCTGATGCATAATGTATGCACTTCTCCTTGCCCATTCGCCCGCGATCCTGATTTGAGAGTACCATATCCACCACTGTGAGCCTGTCATCTTGTTTGCTGCTATTTGTACATCGAATTCATTGAGACATTATCAGCCACGGGCCCGGCCCTCCTGAAAAACAACAAATTTTGCGTTGAATTGCATTAATACATGCGTAAGCAATTCTTCTTATAGTATAAATGGTGAATCCCTTCCCCATTGTATGAATGAGAAGAAGGAGCTGTAATTCTCTTAGAAATCAACGCGTGGCAGTTCAATCTTGCGACAAGAAATTTGAAAAAGAATGTGAAAGCACGCGAGTACAGAGTAAAATCATGCATGTAATTGAGCCTCTTTATTAACAGACATTAAACACTGTCACCGAAAACCCTCTACTGCAGTACATTACAGATTTCAGTCATAGTAACAAGAGCCTCACGAAAGATTGCTCTTGAGCGTTTACCGAAATTATGGCGGCAAAGTAGAACTAAATTTCCATTATTATGCCAGATTCGAAGTCTGGGAAGGTTTTGAAGAAGAATCAATGATTGATAACCTCTCATATTTGGATTGAGTTGCCAATGGAAATTTGTATATTTAACCGCCGCACTGCCGGGGTCGCTGAGCGCCAGCGCTCCCGATCATCGAAGTTAAGCAGGATTCGGCGCGGTTAGTACTTGGATGGGTGACCACTCATTCGAGTCTGCCGTGTCGACTTGCTGGCTTTGTTTGGTCGGGTGACTGACGTTTACGACTCTGCAATGCGAGCGGGAGGTACGAAGCGTTACAGA
>JAPYYZ010007497.1:0-10926 GCA_030522705.1 Eretmocerus eremicus
CTTGATCTAGCGGAGCGCCCGATCGATAGGCGAGAATGAAATGGCCCATAGATGGCGCGACGTGTACGATTTTGCGGCACAATCCGCCACATGATACATTTTTTATGACATTAAATATATAAGCTGGACATACATTATTCATTGGGTTTCCTCATATTTTACAATATTATTTTTGTGTGATTCGTCTAAAAACGAAGTCAATTTTCTGGAGGTACACCCGGGACTTACGGGCTAGATGCACACACACACACACACTTAACATACTGCATACTTCTATTAACTTTTTGCTATTACGGGGGATCAATCATTTGCCCTTGAAGTACGCGGGGTTCATAATTAGTTATACTAGGTGTAGATATATATAGGTGTATCATATATATATATAGGCGTATCATATAGAGATATAACAAAGGATATAATTCTGATTTTGGAATTTAATTCTATATAATGGGGGAACAAACATTATCGAGAAATAATTATACAAGAGAAAAGGCAAAGCAAAATTGAGCAAAACGTATATAGTTAAACTATTGGAAAATGTCACGTAGTTTTCTGTCGCATGACGCATCCGAGTTACATAGGCCTATATTCGTTTTCGAGGCTTATTGTTAATTTTTGGAGCATTTCGTCATGCCGCCTCGATATTTGTTGCTTTGCGAGCGCGAGTCGCGCAATCGATGTTTATTCAGGTGGTTTTCCCACAAAGGAGCGGAAAATGTTATTTTCGAGAGCCTCAAATTGAGAGCGCGGAGGGAAATATGGTGATGCGGGCGGTAATCCGTACTTGCAGCTCTTCTCCCTCTTTCCCTACAGGAGGAGACTGTGAGAAGAGCGTCGGTGCGCAGAGAGAGAGAAGATTTTCGAGCATGCTCTGACTCTGTCTCCACAGATGCGCTCTCGGGCGCATCCGCACGAATACGCACGAAAATGCACGAGCGGAGACCGAAAGATGTTCGTGTTCTTACACGGACATCATTCTCATCTCGAAGTCGGAAGAAGCAGGGAATTCTACGTCCAAAGATCGATTCTGAAATTTTCTGAGTGGGGTCTTCTGAACTCCACAGGAGTTCAAGTGATATTCCAGATTATGAAACACTGGTTCAACCACTTTGGTGATTTCTAGATTCCGCGGAGCCACACCATTCGGATCTCGATCGATTCCCTGCAGCTTTTGTCCTATACTGATTTTCGGTCAGAGGTAGTCAGACTCAGACATCAGCACTTTTCCGTACTTCTTGTACGCCAAAGACCCTTTTCTGTCTTCGTAGAATCCCTGAAAGATTCCATGAAATCGGATATCCTATATCGGTCTGAGGTCAAATGGGATAGTTTGATCCGATTCTTCGTTTGATTTCCTGAAATTTTTGTATATAACGTTTTTCGATTGGAAGTCACCCCATGGGAGTTCAAACCCCCTTTTGATACTTAGAAACATCCTGTACAGAGTCCGTCCTCGTCAAATTTATCCGGTTCTCTCCAACTCTTCTTGTTTTAGCCGAAAATTTCTTTCCCATTTTGGGGTAATGGGAAATCAATATTCGCCCAGTTCTCAGGACCGAAAAAGAAATTTCTGGAGTACCTGACCCCCACATTATTGATTTTACGAAGAATCGAAGGTAGAGACCTTGCCCCGTATTTTGGTTATAACTTTTAACCACCTTGACCGATTCCAACTTTCCATAGAGCATTTGAAAGGTGGTTCAAAAACCCATCAAATTATTGCTCGTAGAATTCAGCTTCCCTAATGGTCTCATAGTCCAAAATACACGACAATTTCGTTTAGTTAAATATCTTGTTTGACGAAACAAAATTTCTTCTCCCATTTTTCCCAATTTTATGATGATAATATATCTACGGGGGAATTTTCACCGAGTTCTTTGCACATCAGAAACTTTGCCACACTTTTTAATTCGGTCAAAAACCCTAGAAACGAATCTTTCCATCCAAATCCACCCAGAAATGCTTGGCAAGGAGAATATTCCCGTGACATGACGTAAAATATCTGATAAGAATGGAAATGACACATCAAAACAAAAATCGTTCGAGGAAAGTCACATGCCCGAGATATCACAGGGAATTAGGAGTGTAATGTTCCGGCAACCTCGATCTGGAAGAGGTTTCAAAGAAACAAAAATGCAGGGGAAACGTTTTAGAAACGTTTTAGGGAGATTTCCATGCCGTGAATTGGAGAATTTCTCAAAAGAAGATTCCGGATCATTACATCGAGAGAGAGACAAAGTCGAAAGAAGCACACAATATGCTCTCGTCGCACTACTGCCAAGATGCAAAGGAGTTATTCGGAAAACATTCGATGATTTACGGAATGAGATAATGGATGGAATGATTATCCTAATTAATACGACATAAACTAAAATTTTAAAGGCAGAACATGTTGGCAGGAACCTTGAGAGGGGCTATTGTACATCACCGTGGGGAAACCTGTAGGATTGATAGAAGTGATTGGGAGCCTTTCGAGTGACCGGAATTTTTTTCGAAGATTTCATGAAGATATTCCTTGTAGTCCGGTTTCCGGGGGACCTTTTGTTAGTCCGTCGGCCTCCAGCGAGGTGAGTATTGCAATAAATAGTGGGTAAAAATACAAGAATTTACCAACAAAGGTTGCCATCCTACGTTTGGGAGAAGCTGGGGAAGAATGAGGTTGCCAGTTTTAGTAAAGTCAGTAGCTGGAGATTTGAGGAGGAAACAACCCATTTCGAGGCGCGCACGGGAGGATCTATAGCCTTATGGACGCCCCCGATGAACCGCTAGTATGGTTATCTCGATAGCCCAGTTGGCAGGGAGCGGGCATTCCATGCGGATGGCCCGGGTTCGATTCCTGTCTATGTCAAATCTTTTTTTTCCATTCTTTCTGCCTTTTCCTTCGTGAATGTAACGCACAGAGAATTCTTAATTCAACGCAGTAATAAATCATGGGTTACCATGCGATTACGTGTACCGATTCGAAGGAGGTATGCATTACTCCCCCATGGTCATGTCGACAGAGATTAATAGAAAGGAGTGTAACGTCGGAGAATGTCCTGATAACCATTGCTAACAAGACCCAAGGTGATTATCGTGAGGATGATCGGTTGATCGGAATAAATTTGTATTCTCGGGAGTTCTCAAAAAAACGTAGTATATCTGAGATATGAATGGATACGGTCAATTCTGCCGTATCATATTTTGACCTAAAGAATGAAGGACACCGGAAAAATGGCGAATAAGGGAACTGCTCAAATCTCAATCCTGGGCATGATTTTGTGGACTATATGATATCCAAAATGCAATGCGAGATGGGTATAAATTCCCTTCCTCTGTAAACGAAACTATAGTTTATTTTTGATTACTTTTTGCCACTGTACGGACACATCGAATGTGACAGTTATGGCACAATCGACCATGTATTGTGCTATCTATTCTTTCATCCTCTCTGAGTGAGTTACTTGAATCGCTGGAAATCGGAATGGATTTCAATCAATCAATAAACTCGATCAATTACAATCAACTATATCTTTTCTTTGGTTTAGCAGTGATAGAACGATTATAAATAATTCGTATAAACATGAATCATCGTCAGATTCGTCACTTATCAATTCAAAATTGCTGAAATCGTCGTCGGAATCGTCATCGTCAACGTTTCCGCTTTGGACTTGGAGAATGTCTATCACTCTCTCTGGTGAAGGATTACCGTCAAACCAGATAATTCCCAATTCTTCTCCATCGTCAGACCAACCACAGTCCGTCGGGCTGTGATTTTTAAAATCAGGTATTGTTGCATTCAGCCACATATTGTTTATATATATGGTTCTGAGCACCTTTTTCTCCAAAACTTTCCAACAAGGCGGAATTGAGCTAGAATCAAATGACCGCAACCTTTTCAGGAATGACTCATCAATATCCAATACGTCGTAGCTCTTCTTAAATCTCAAGCTCCGCGCTTCATTTACATTTGTACATAATTCAACTCCATACATTTCGCACACAAATTCTTGGATAACCTCCATCTTGACCTCGTTTCTTATATCATCTGGGCTCTTGAGGCTCTGAAAAACTTCCCGAAATGTCGGTGAATTCAAAAGGATTGGAAAAGGTTTCAGTTTCCTCTCCCCATAGGACGATGCTGTATAATCGGAGCCAGTGAACGCATGAAAGCTTGGAAGAGCTTTGCATAGTTCCTGACCAAGCTCAGTGTACAAATGAGTGGAGTCAACACGCTCGAAATTCTCAGAATCTTGAGCTTTGCCTGTCATAAGAATCTTTTCATTTTGGAATTTTTTCATATCAGCAAGCAAGATAATCAAAATGTCTGTATCAACAGCTTTAATACTGACAACACCGCTTGGCGCACATTTATGTAGATGTACCATGATTCTTGTGTCAGCTTCTTCGTGTGAACAGTTAAATAGCACTTCCTCTTTTTGATTGATTATGCCATCCAGCACTTCATATGAGAAGCACCGACTTTGAAACTTTTTTATTTCCAAACACTGGCACAAGGCTAGGATCACACCACTGAGCATACAAAAATTCTACCAATGCTTTTTTGAAGTTCTGATTTTTCAAATTTTTAACAAAATCAGAATGGCCTTTTCTGCGATTCTCCAGTGATTTCAAACGGTGTGTTTAACTCGTTCCTTCGATGACGTTCTCCACATTTAATAGATTTGCTTTTGTGATCATCAAAAATTATGTGAATTTCTGAAGCATTAGTGGAACACATTTCAACCAAGATAGTACGAGCCACCCCTCCAAATGACGTAGGTAATGTTCCAAGAAGATGCAAGAAATAGAAACGATCGATAATTTCGGTGTCAATTCGAATCAGACCAGAACATGGCGGTACAACTTCACGAAGACGCTTAGCTAAGATCGCTTCCGGAGTTTTGTGCATATCCCCAGTTACATGACACAAAGCCGGCGGTACTGGTGCAAGTGGATAAGATAGGCAATAATCAATGTCAACTTCATTGTTCAGACCAATTGCGAGTAAGCGTCCCCATGTATCTGTTTCTGCTTTAATTAGGGTCATTTTCTTAGCTTGCTGACTCAAAACTTTTTTTTGCCCCTTCAGATGCAAAATCGTGCACCACGTTTCTTGCAATCCTGGCTTCAAATCGAAAGGGGTCAACGTTACATTCGGAGATGATTCTTCTTTCTGCCCTCTGCCTCTTCTTTTGCTCGCCAAGGGAAAATATTCAGTTTCCGGTTGTGCAGCTCGACCTGTGCTCAAGTTATAGAGATGATCAGGATCGATTTTTGCGTCAAATGGATTCATATTATTCATAACGGTATCTTTGATTGCGCTGAGCGCATTATGATCTTTTATAATTTTTTTTTGAAGCTCCTTTACATCGTCGTTGTCTCGATTGAGTTTGTGGTGCTGAAGGGTTTCATTGACAATTTTTCTCTTCGTGCTGGCCTACAAAGACCATCTTTGTCTACCCTTGATAGATGTCGTAAACTGGCTAATTCCGTTGATTTTTCCCGCCTCTTTGTTCACAGTTTTTTCCACAATTTTATCAGGTGGTTCCGTGGAGAAGGTAACTTCGGTTCGTCTGATTGTGAACCCACCATCACGAAATTCATCGTAAAGCTCGTCATCATTTTCTTTTAGTTTTATCAACTCAGACATATAATGGCACATTCATCGAGCATAATTCACTTGATTGAAAATGAAGAAAGAATCTGTAGCATCATTTAGAGAGTTTACGTACAACTCAAAATCACTACTACGAATACTGCGTGACATTTGGAAGTAAATGTTCACAAATTCTACATAAATCAGATGGAACTGCGCTGTCTTACCATGATTTCCGTTCAAAGGGTCAGCATAAAATTTTGAATATTCCTCGCAAAATTCAGTCAGTGGCTCAGCTAGATTTAAGGGTTCTCTCAGTGGAACGCGTTCATCCATGACTCCTGAGAAGAGCGCACTCATTTCTTCTCCATTCATTCCTTGATCCTCGAGAAATTTTCCCATGTGTAGATGTTCTAATGAAGCTGATAGAAGCGTATGGAGTCGACGACATTTATAGTATATTTTACAGTCAATAAATCCATTTTTTGAACCCAGAGCCAGAACATCTGAATTGATAAGAATGTCAACAAGGCCACTTCCATCCAACAACCTGCCTCCCACTCTAAATAGCGCAAACTCTATGTGCAACTCTCCAAAATTAACGAAAACGCCTGGATACTTTCGAGGATCACTCAAATAAGTTTGCAATGCTATTCTAGCAATAGTTAAATCGTAAGTGATAATGATTCGTTTCTGGCCTGTTCTTTTCATCATTTCAACACCGTACAAAAGAGTGTGCTGAACAACTGGATATGATGTGGGAGATTTGTCCAACATCGGTAGGAAGTCAATAACATGCTTCGGCCCTGTATCTATACCAATTGTTGCATTCAAAACCTATCCAAATAGGTATATTGCCTATGGATTTCAGAGCCGAAGTCTACACTGAATCCTCAAGCTTCGCATTCGCTACTGAATCCTGGCATCTGCTTATATGATCAGATATTTTTGATAACTCTAAGAGTGTCGTTCTAGCTTTTGGCTTTCCAATATATCCTTTGATATTAAATGCAACACCTCCGAAACGTTTCCTCTTCCGACTCGACGAACTCAAATCGGTATTAACGGAAGAATTCGCAGGAAGAATTGCAGAAGAATCGTCGAGTGACTGGAGACTGTTATTTATCATATTCGATTCCGCGCAGTCGGTAATATCGATTTCATTTGATTCGACACATCCGCTGAGATGCCCTTCAGACATAACTGCATCCTCATTGAGCTCCATTAAATTTTCGGCTGAATCATTCGATGTATTGACTGCTAATGTCAAACGATCTTGATTTGAATGCGACTCAACATTCTCTCCGCACGCAGGTGTGTCCGGTACAATGTGATATGCTATTCCTGAAGTGTCATGCATAGTGTCTTTTCCAGTTAAGGTTTCCACTCTTTCGTCACTATTATCGGAAGCTAAATGAATTTTCGTCTTATTCTGGTGGACAGTAAGTCCCGATGGGACCAAATAGTCTCCGCTAGAGATATTGCACAACATAGTTTTCTCTAATTGATCTGCGGAGCAATAACTTATAGTTTGATTGGTCCTATTCAGGAGCGAAAGCACTCTTTTGCTGCCCGTCAAAGCTTTCATTGTCAAGCCCATCGTGAGCTGCTTCGCAGGTTTGATCCTGCCTTTACTCATAGCATATATCAAGTCAGAACAAATTGACTCAATCTTGTCATGCTCAAGTGGGCTCACAGATCGCTGCTATTCGGGACCTAATATGCACGCCTCCATGGATGTATACAAATATTCTGGTATGTCACATTCTCCTTTGAATATATCGTCTGGGACCACTCCGTCAGGCAATGGGTTTACGTGCAGAGACTCTATTCTCCTCTCAGATTGTAACCCCTCAATTTCCATTTTGTTCTGAGATCATTGTTCTCATCGATGCAATCATCTATTAATTCATTCAAATCCAAATTTGATTTGTATATTACTCTGCGTTTATATGTTTCTGATAAATGACTTTGGATCCTATCTCCAAAATGATTCAATAGCTTAGTTTCAAGGTTCCGTGAAGTATACGTGAACGCCTCTTCGACAGGAGAGTCTCTCAATTCGAAAAAGATATATTTGTATTCCTCAAAGATACTAGTCATTAGCATGACTTTTTCTTACTGAGGATCTGTTCTCCAACAAATGAGCAAAGTCCTTCAAAAGCTTTGTCATGCCTTTTCTTATTTTCCGTGAATTCTGAGCTTTCACTTGCGTTTGGAGCTTTCTTTGCACACTTGGAGATATATTCAAGTCTATATGCTGCATGGTATTTCATTTCCAGTTTGCTTTCTAACTCTTTGATAAGACGCGTATCTTCAATCAACTGTGCATATTGCGATATTTTATCAATTTGCTCCCTAGTCACACAGTTACGAACAAACTCCCTCTTTCTCTTGGTTTGGCCACAAAAAGTGCATTTGTTCGATTCCGAGCAACTTTTAGTGGTACTAACAAGTAGAGGACCAACTTTGTGGATCACGGATTTGGCTAGAACTCTGGGAATCATCTTGTTTCGGTGAGAAATGAAGATATCCCAGAGGGTTTAGACCAACAGGCCCCCTGTTCCGAGATACAGATGTGAACATTAGCATTGGCCATATAGGCTAGTGTTGGAAAATCATATATATAGATATACTGGCAATGCTAATGTCTGTAGCTGTATCTCGGAACAGAGGGCCCATTGGTCCAAGCCCTCTGGGATATCTTCATTCCTCACCGAAAGAAGATGATTCCCAGAGTTTTGGCCGAATCCATGATCCACAAGGTTGGTCCTCTACTTGTAAGTAGGTCAAGTTCCTGTAAGAATAAAGTATGAGTTCATGTAAAAATTCTTGCGAGATGAAAAATTATTTGAATACAGTATTGGAAGTTCAATATTATGAATTGATACAGGGTAAATAATTTTCAATGTTTCTCTGATTGAGAAAATCGAGAATTTGAAGAGAGATTCAACAATAGAATGGGGAAAAATACCAAGACGGTATATTGAGGATGCCGTTTGCATTTGAAGAGCCATAACGTTTGATTGAGAGAGTTTTATACTCACTATCTCATTAGCAAGTACCATATCAGCAGCTTCTTTCTCATGTATGGATGCATTTCTTTGCATATTTTCAAGCTCTTCCTGCAAATCGTAGATGACTAATAAGAGATAAGGAATCCTCAGTGTCAGTCAAAGTTGGATGGAACTTGCCATTGCAGCTATTTATTTATTTGAAGACCATCAAAAAAAATAAAAACTTGAGATTTATTAGTATTCATTTGGTTGGGGGCTAGAATATTGTACAGAACAACTTGAGATATTTCTATACTTTCTATATTATTGGTATCATCTGTGCGCAAAAATAAGATATAGTTTCTCATGGAAAAGTCATCGGAATCAAAGTCTCGTTGTCATTACTCGAGAAAAAAATTTTGAACGAAATAATATGGGTTCATGAGTCCGCATCATGCGATGGCTACTCATCTTTTCTTGTAGCATGGTGCTGGATGGGATTGAACCAGTGTTGACGAGAGAATCATAATCTTTATGTAGAGTTTCAAGGGAACAATACTTTGACCACGTTGAACTTCTAATTTTATAATAGACCAAAGGCTCACGATCACAGCCCGAAGATTTTGTTCGAATCAAATCAATACACTTCTTAGAAGTTTCGGAAATATTATACTTGCAAGGAGAAGTTCCAAGTTCAGAACACGGATTTTGCTGAAAATTTTATCACGGGTTTCTTATCGCAAAAAGAGATGAGTGCTTATATTTTCCCCTTCAATCAGGTCTTCGGTTCCCGGTAAAAAATTCAGAAATGATTGGGAATCACAGATTGTGGATTTCTGTGATTTTCAGGAGACGGATGAATGACAATTTTCGGCATGTGCTCATCATTTTTGGGTTCTGAAACGAATTTCAATCGACAGTCACCATAATTATTCTCAAAATGACCTAGTGCAAGCATCGTTTGGTAATCTCAGTCTAAGTTATAGCTGTTCAAAACCTAAACAAAAATTTCAGCCTCGATACCCCTCGATTCTTGAAAATCTTTGCGCCCGAGCAAGATTCGACTATTTTCATAATATTCACTTCTGATGACTTCAATGGACATTCATCAAGTTGATTCTTACAGTAGGTCATTTTGAAGGCACTTATGCTGGCTATCGATTAAATGGGTTTCAACACTCAAAAATCATGCGCATGGGCCAAAATATATCTTTCACCTGTTCCATACAAATCACAAAAGTCTTCAAAAATCAGCATTTTTGATACTTAGGATATTTTTCACTGGAAAACGCACATCCTTTATACAAATGAAGAAAGTACGCTTCACTCTTCCCTCGGCAAAGAGTGCGTGAATAAATTTTCAGCGAAATCTGGTTCTTAAACCTTAGTCCTTCCCTTGTCGATCAGTCTGCAAACAGCTCATAGGCACGTATGAATTATAGTTCTTACGTTTTGTTGAAAATGAAGAATACCCACATTGATTGAATCAGGATTACCGTGTATCGGTCCAATGGCTTCAACCCCGGGATCCACGTCCATCTTGACGATCATTTCTTGTGAGCGTTTTTGTGAGAAGTCTTGTGGAATAGAGTGCTTTGGAAGACTTCATCCCAAATTTTGGAAGATTCTGAGATAACTCATATCGTAATTTCACAGCGTGATTTGACGCAAGCAACCAGTATTATTCAACGGAGAATAAAGAAAATTCATCCTTGATATTCTATGCATCATTAGTTCACTTTACATTCGGCTTACTGTTGGAGTCATCATCACAAATAAGAAAACTAGTCCCAAAGATTGATATATCTGTAGGATCTGGAGCATTGAGAGCCGAAAAAACGCAAAGTTCCGGAGTTTGTCCAGAGGTAGAAGAAGATGATGATCAGCTCACGCAAGATATGTCATGCTCCTGTCCAACTGCTTCATCATCCCCACGATCGTTCGTACGAGGATGGTCCTGTGATTGATCCTGAAGAAGATCGAATTGTGAAGGAAGGTGGGATAGTTGCCTTTGTCAGCGTACAAAAGGACTTTGATCAATTTGAACAAAATTCTGCTGGTTTTTTGTCGTGTCAGATTGGCTGGAATTAATTCTGAAGACTGCTATAATTTCGAGTCAGAGCGTGAGATGAGGATCATAGTATTCAATTAAGGATTAAGCAAGATCTTGATCTTTCGAAGGATAACAGGGTCTATCTTTGAAATAGTTGTGTAGTAACATTAGGGATTAGAGTTGACTTTCTTAAATTGGTATTGTTGAGGATGTGTAAGCCAGGGTGGAAATATTTTTGATGCCAAACACCAATTTTAGCAACAAAACTTAACTTTATTCTCGCTCATGGTAGAAGCGAG
>JAPYYZ010007498.1:0-15490 GCA_030522705.1 Eretmocerus eremicus
CTTCGCAGTTTGCTTTGTGAATTTCAAGAGATGAATTTACGGGGTTCGAGTGGACTTGCTGGATTACAAAGACAGCGTTCAATACTCAACAGGTATCTCCCAGCGCTTCGTTGCACAACTGTGTACTATTGAGGGTAGATGCTGTATGGAATCTACCTAGGTAGAATATATTCAGTCCACCGCCTTACGGTTTCCGAGCTTTTTATATGCATCTGGGAAAAGTCGATGGAATTTTGAAGCTGTTTCGACTATTCTGACAGCACAAATGATCTCAATATGGCCCCCCTTCCCTTCAAAAATCCTGAGAATGAACAATTTGAGATCGAAGCACAATGCCACGATCGATAATTTCATGTGATCTTGGCGAAACATCATCTTCGCAGAATACAATGTAAATTTAGTGTTTTGGTGAGATGCTGGTGAAACTCATCAAAAGGGAACCTCCGTACGATATTTATTTATCATTTTGCACTTACAGTTAGTCGGAATCGCTGATACAACATCGATTAATATCTCGGACAGATCTTTTTGATGCTTGTAAATGGTCACTAGACCGTGTATTCAAATAAGTCAATAAATAAATAAGCAAATTTTTCTCATCATGTCATTTTGTATACCCTTCAGAGATATACCTGCGAAACCGACGAGGCTTCTGATTGTCGATGAACAGAACAACAAGAGTATTCTTTTGACTTTTGGAAATTATGTTTCGAGTATGAACCATCTGAGGTAGTACCAGAATAGTCTGACAAGGTCTTGAGTAAAGTAGCTATATGTTTCAGTAAAAGTACCACCACTGCTGGAATAGTGATATTCAGTATTGTAACATCAGTATCATCGTCTTTTCCACACGCAACTGATGAAGAACAGCTGCATTCTAGTAGTACATACACAATTTTAGGCTCAAAGCTAAATTACACAAATAATTATCCATGATACACACCAATGATCTCGCCAATGATGTGCTTAATTTTTTCCATTTTGGAGTACCAACTCTTCCAATCGCAACCTTTAAAAAAAGAATATGGATGGTCCTTGTTGCGGGAAATGAAGAGCATCAGCATGTGGTAAAAATGCAGGCACAGCAAATGCGAGTGAGTTAAAAGGGGAAGGGGCGCTATTGGCGAAATCAATAGTCTGAAATAGTGAATCAACACAAAAGCTAGTTGCTATGCGAAAAAATATTTCCATTTGGATTATTCTCATTTTGCGTGTGACGAGAAAAGACCACTCTTTTACGTGAAAACAAATACGATATCTCAGCCTTGAAATGCTCTGGCGAAAAATTAAGATCCGTGTAAAGAAAAATCATTCAATGATGTAATGAAAACCTCCTCACGCACGGTTACACATTTTTTTTTAAATTACAAAAAAACAAATTTCGTTCATTTTACTCATTCCTAACCGTAGAAAAAGTTGCTAGGGGGTGAAGAAGTCGATACAAAAATATTGATAAATAGCGAACAGCCTTTTCTACAAACATAACTTCTTCGACGGGTCTATACAGACAGTTCTAATATCTCCGAGTACATCTCGAAAACGATGGAGTATTAGTGGCTTTATATCAACTTTTGGTGCTGAAAGGAGTACTACTCTCACACTTTCAGTCAAATTCGTGATCTAGAGGTCGGACATTTTCTTGGTGAGTGGAATAATAACTCATACATTTAATCAGTGAATGGCGGGCGTACAAAAGGTCAGCATTTCCAACTTCCGATTGCTTCATGCCGATAGTCGTTACACACTCTGAGGAAACGACCGTCATTTCCTGGTTGTTTCGCTACACGAAAGCAGTGGTAACGAAGGTCCCCATCAGCTGAGGGTGAAACATCGAGATGAGAGGGAGGTCAAGTCGAAGAACGGAACAGCTTTCGCATCGGGGTGAGTGGAGGGCTGCACTAAAACGAGACCAAACTGCCGAGATAAAATAAACTCTCGGGAGAAGGGGTGCTCTGAGGGCATCGTAACGACTCGAGATCATAAGCCATTATCGAGCAGTCGCGCAACTGGAGGAAATGCGAAATAAAAGGAGCTCCACTCATCATAAAAGCGCCGCGAAAGCGCTCATAATAAAGCGAGCCGCGCGCGGGCGCGAGAAACAAAATGAGTCTCAGACGCGGTGGAGATTGCGCGATATTCGAAAAAAGACTCGAGGCAAATGTGTTAGTACAATCTCGAAGTAGGCGCATGAGTCGAGCTTTATCGCGAGGGCAACGCGGCGACCGCATCTCAGCTGGCTGATGCGGTTTTCGCGCGATAGCTCCTCTATACAGGGGAGAGGGTGCGAGAAAGATAAGCCGGTAGCAGACATCGCACGCGCTCACGCGATTTATCAGCGTCCCAGAGCGAGATTCATCATTGCGTCACGTGGCCCCATTTTTTTCTCCGCTACTCGCGCTCGACGTATCCACGGATTCATCGGCATAATACTAGCGAAAAAATACCGAGTCGCGACACACGCTGGTGAGTCTCGAGTGATTGAGAGTGGACGCGTCTTGTTATCGCTATTATCGCATCGATGAAAGTTCCCGGTGACCTGCCGCACTACGTAAGACGACGGTCAACATGAATCACGCCTATGAAGTTGTTGTGAGTGGGAGTTTAGCTTATACAGGAGAGTTCTGGATACCGAGGAAATCCAAAGCTGACGTCCTTATTACCCCCACGATGATAGAATTATGCATGTAAACGTAGGTAAATGTTCTTTAGTTTTGATGAGAAGCTTCAGCTTCGAGCTGCAGCAGGCTGCTTTGAACAAGCCATCAGGGTCGTGACATTTTTCCAAAGTGAGTCACCGCTCATTTTGCGCAGCAATTTTTTACATAATGAAAACACAAACCGCGAAAGCACATTGTACAGGATTCAGAAAAGCTTCCAGAATTGAGATATCGGCAACCCTGGGACATATTTCAAGGTCAGAAATGCCCAGCTGGGCTTTTAGGGGCTGTGCAAAAACCATATGGCCTCGCGAGGGTGGGCGAGTGGTTGTCCAAAACACCATATCGAACCAGATAGGGTTGGTATACGTGGTCAAGCCTTGAGTCATTTGAAATGTATCTGATGATATCTCATCGAATTCTCCTAAGGCGCGCGCGCTGATCGAGACAAGGTTTTGTTGTCGCGTGTATACTCATCTTCCCAAAACATTCTGACTTCTGACCTTCACATCCTTAGCCTAGATTTCTATCTTTGGAACTACCGCCCGTAAAAAGAGATTCAACACTCAGATTCCGATGTAACTGCATAAGTACATGTATTTATTTTAGTGCCAAAAGATTGTCTGTATAAATTTTGTAGACTTTGACTACACGTACAAAAGAGATGGCTGATCGATTTTCAGCCATTTTGACAATCGGTATTATGGAAAACATGAAGTTTTTCACAATATCAGAAAACACAACTTTTCAGTTTTCGTCGAGAAAAATTTCTGTATAGAATTTATGTTTCGCAAAAATCAGCCATATGTCTCGAATATATTAAAATAAAGACAATATGTCAAATTTTGATCGTTAATACCTCAAGAATTATAATCGTTAGGGTCAAAAAAGTTCATATGTGGGTATTTCGGAATACTTTTTTATTAAGGCTTTGAGCCTTAATAAAAAAAGGTCCGAAATACCCACACATCTTTATTTACACAAGACTCAGAAAAATTCACCTGCAGCTTCCAATGATCCGCATCTTACTATTGCGATAGTTATTACATGACTTGATAGAAAAAATGTCTCCCTCCCCAAAAACGGTACTTCCTTGGTTTGAGAATCTCTTTTAAAATCAAAAAGCATGAAACAACGCCACAGGCACCACAGTTGTGTACAAACCAGCAAATGTACAGTTGAATGGCCACACACAAGTATACAGCAAAAGCACGAGTGCTCGCTTTTTGAGAAACTGCAAGGTCGTAAGTCTTAGACTCGTTTACACCATTGCAGCAATTTAGCAATTGACGCCATTGACACGTGTGAGCTAAGTAGTTGGAAGAATATGGCCAAAAAGACGTGGATATAACATCGCGGTTGGGGCAAAAGGTGACTGTGCGTCTGGCTCATCTATTCTTTCAATTTAGACGACTCTCAACATCTCAGGACCATCAACAGAAAGCGTTGGGGCATCATCAATTCGCCATGGCTTTGCCATTTCTGTCAGGTTCCCAGAACTCAGAAAGGCAAAAAACCAGCACCACTGTGTGCAGGGCTCTAACCGTTAACATAAAAGTGGAGACGGAGAAAAAGGTGTGGCCAGCATCAGCGAAGTGGTATATTATACAACACATTCTGCGATTGTTATTCCAAGAGGCGAACGCACCTGAGAGTAAGTACCTACACCTCAGTCGTCGAGGCTGCATGAGCGATTGGCAAAATATATGCTGCAGATCAGCGAGACGGGGCCGATTACACGCGAGACTGCGAGGCGCGCGCGAGCCTTTTTTGCCGGCGCAAAAGTCCCTTCCCTCGAGGCTATGCTGTTGCTGCTTCATACATTGCGCTCATGCGATCGCGCTCACGTGCCTGTACGTGCTGAATCGCGTAATGTCTTGGCTGCACTCCCCCTCTTGCGTATATACACCCGCCACTCGACTCTCTCGGCTCCTCCATTATCGAGCCGATCTTTATCGCGCGCACGCCTCTCAATCTCGAGAGCTTTTTCTTTCTCTCTCGCGCGCGTGTGTTTACGCCTGTTTTTGCGCACGGCGCGCACAGCGCAGCTAATTGCTCGCGACCCGAGACCTCTGCGCTTGCGGTGAGCAAAACGAGAATTTTCGTCTTGAAGTGGCTCTCTCAAAAAAAAATCGATGGCAGCTGGTTTGATTGATACGTTACTTTTGGGTTTCAATGACTTCTAATGACGAGTACATATAGTCAATGAAACGAATTAACCGTTCCAGATAAATTTTATGGCCCGTAGTAGAATAAAAATTGATCGGGATTTGATGATCAAAATTAAGGTCGATAGAGCGATGACCTAATATGATTGCGCCAACTTACGCTGGGACCAGAATGTCACGCAAATTCGGGGATTCTGGCTACGTACTGTCAAAATTGAGGAAAGATTTATCTGATAAATGTATGACATTCAAGAGTCATTCACAAGATACTTTATCTAATAAACTACTCAAAATCTTAGGCAAAATTCTAGATACATAGGTGTGCTAGGATTCATTCATATACCATGCGAAACATGAGAAAATATATATACTTGTCCCCGTACTTGAATTTTTAATCTGCAATTTTTTTTAATGGAACGCGTAGTGTTGCCAGTCACCACTGCGCACCAAACCCTCAATATCAGCAATACATGTGATTATATGAAACATGCGGATCTCAAAATCACGGATCGGTCATAAACCTCTATGTTCTATGCTATCATAGAATTTAGGTGTAAAATTTTAACAACCAGTTCATCTCGTATAACATCCATAAAACAAAGACACAAACATGGACCCTGTCACATTCACTTGATTTTTTGAACGATCAGTTCAGTCTTATAAGAGTCTTTGAGGAAGAGAGTCAATAATTGAACATTAAAAGAAAGAATGGTGTGATTTTTTGGAGTAACATCATTTTATATCTGGCTACCGCAATTCAAGAGATTCATTTATATGTTTTCTGTAATGTTTTTGGACTACTTAAATCATATTCTACGAACTTTGAGAGATAATTACGTGATTTTTCGACCGAGAGCAATAATTTTAGTATGCAGTTGTGAGCCTCTCTGTCTCGGCAACGTGCATCGAATGTTCACTAGTGGAGCTAAAACATGGGAATTTATTACATTACTAAATTCTTACAAGCATTTGAATTCGGTAGATGCGAACGGATTCGAGTGATATATTGCATCATCTAGACTCAGGACGAACGAGTACAGACGATATCAGCTTACTCAGGTGCATGATAAAAAGGAAGCTGAGAGTCACCTAATATTTGGAAAGATTGCAGGAAACTGATAAAAAAAGATATGAGCAACTCAGTTGGCAAATTACAGCTATCAGATGAGTCATTCAATTCGGATCTCAGAGCACGAATCCTTCAAAATTCTTTGTGATCAAATTGCGTGAATGATACTCCAAAACCATCATACTCACAATTGCAATAACGATCAAACTTTTAGATATTTTTTTCAAAATCTTCTACGCATCGTTCGCGATTGGATCTGAAAAGAAGTTCTGTGAATTACTTGTTCAGTAACCGCGATGTTTCAAAAATGAAATTGATAGAATGTGTAGCAAACAACTTTTCCACGGCAGTTCCCGATCTTCCAAAAGCAGTTTGCGAAATTTTTTCCGGGTTTTTTATGAGAATTTCGAAGAAATTGTTTTCCAGAAAAATGTATTCATATCGAATCAACTGAATAAAGATTGTGAATTCTAAATACCAGTAATATATATGATACGTAGTTCTTAAATTTCAAGATCTTTTTAAGAATCTGGTTTTACTTGGGTGCGTAGTCTCTGTTTACTTCTCGTCTGGCTTGTGTTATCTGCAAATGAGAGGGTTCTTACGAGATCTTTTAGACCACTGGTATGAAAATCGAAAAAATCTGAAATCTTATTTGCTTGTGGATCACAGCAATGTAATTTTGAATCAGAGACAGATCCCAAAGAAACATTCCCAACAATCAATCACTTGTTCATAGAAAATCTAGTAATTTCCATTCAAGCGAAACGATAAAGCACACTTTGATAATTTTCAGCTAAAATATACACAAAAAATTCAACTCAAGTTATTCACCATACCCAACGGTGACAGAGATTTCGTATGCATTACATTCACATAGTAAGAGTTTCATCATAAGAAGAGTGAAAAAAGTATTCATTCACAGAAAACGCGCCTTCCTGATTCCACAAGCTGGTTATAATTCAAATCAAAATTCGCAGTTTATTTGTCAGGAACTTTGCAAAAGATACTTTATTTAAATTGCTCGATGAGGTGAGATTTTTGTCAAATAAAATATTTTTTATCACGCGGGCTCGGAATGTGCCCAATAGCGCCGCGGCGCGGCGTAGGCTTGCGGAAAGTTGCATATTGCGAGTCATTACCGGCTGAGGTGACGTTATTAAAAATAACGCCACGCCAGCCCTTGGCAACGTTGCGCAATGAAGAATATCGTAACGTTGCTATGGGAGATTCCATCGGGCACTCGGCAACTATTCCTCACTCGTTACACAATGTACTATTTCCTACTGAAATGAAAACGCACGAATATTTATAAATGATTAGGAGGTTTCCCAATCTTGGAGAATTATTTATCGGATTTTTCATGTGTGATTATTCATAAAAAAGTGTAGGTTCTATAGCTAAATTGCATGACGATTCTCGCTTTCCCATGACAACATTTTTCCCCATGAAAATTTCCACTTTTCTCGTTTTTCTGGAGTCGGCTGGCGTGTCGTGGTTGAACTCGCGAAGTGTAGGGAGCGGTGATGACAAGGGTCCCCGCTTACCCCGGCTAAATATCAGCATGCGAATCACGAACACTTTGGGTAAACGCGTCGCGAGAAGAAGGAGGAGGAGAAGTCCTAGTCGCAGCATCAACCATGAGCGTCGACTGGCGGGCGCGCCGTGTCAGCGCATTCGCTGAATTATAGAAGGCCAAATATTTGCCCATCTTCCACTAGATTTACGCCCACGCGGATTGTTCAAGCGCGCCCCACAGAGAGACATTGGCAAACGCGAGATGACGCTAAGCCAAAAGCATCACTCCATTCTTGTTCCATACACAATGCATGTGTAACTTTCAAGAAAAACTATATCCATTCCTAACTCTCTCATTGGAAATTCTTGATGTCATTGCTCAGCAGGAATTTGAGCTAGCTACCCATAAGTAAATCTAAAAATTTTCTGGAAAAATTTTACGGGACAGAGAGCTTTGCTGCGGTGGAGAAACTCTGGGAGATACTTGTAAGAGAGGTCAGTGATAATAATCATGTTACTCATATGGCATTATCTTTTGAAATCTTGAGGCCATGTCGGAGCCGTGAAAGTGGGATACGCTCGAAAAGTTTTTCCCAAATTTCTCGAACACTTTTTTGATTTGCGACAAAGTAGAGTTGACAAATGTTTGTTATTGTCTGGCTTGGTCTCGTCTTCTCTTCTCTTGACCGGAATCGAAGTAGTATTCGAGAAATCTGGGAATAACTTGAATACTTGATTACTCAGGTTAATCATACCTATATATGCTCGGTATCAAGTTTTTCCCGGATTCCTCGAATACGACTTCGATTCCGGTCAAACGAAGAGAAGAGAAAACTAGGTTAGACAATAAGAAACATCCGTCAACTCTTATTTTAACCCAAATCAAAAAAGTTTTCGAGAAATTTGGGAAAAACTTTTTGCCATTTTCTGCCGTAACGTGCACGGCTCCGACATGGCCTTAAGGTTTCTAACCGTGTAAAGAATGTATGTATCGTCGTATTAATCACAAGTCCACGTAATGTTAAGATGATTCAGATACCATTATTCGATTTGCGACAATGATAAACACTGCCGCGTGGTATCGTTGGCATGACTTGGCTCCAAACTGTGATATAGTTTCGACCACCAAATGTCTGCCGAAATAATGCTATACTACACTCCACCTCATCAAACTGATAAATACTCGACTGTACAGGTCTTTGAGGTTTTCTCAACTTTAGACGAAACTTTAGACCCTTTCTTGTATATGCTCATCTGCTTCGGATGAATCAGTGCAGCCTTTGATGAGAACTCCAAAGATGCATTAGCTCTCTTTTATCCGAGAATGGATGACTCAGAGTGGCGTGCGTCCTTCCGAACAAAGTTTAAAAGATTTCTCAGCACAGGAGTTACTCGAAAAATCGATTGCCTATACTTCTAGGCTCATGAGATTTGATGTAATGATATTGAGTGGGCTGAAGGACCATGGTTTTTTACTGAGATGGCGTGGTGGTGCTAAAACGATTTCACCCCAAGAACTGTGTAAGTGGAACAGTGTTAGAGATTATCACACCTATGCGTTGTTGCATCTCTCATGCACTCGTGCTCTAGTGTAGTAATAGATGGATTTTTTTTATATGACTGTGAAGTTCCACATTCACACCCAACGCGCGATTCCTCGCATCGATCTGTTCAGAGACCCTCCCGCACGACTACTTGGGTGCGCACGACGTGCGCGTGCTATTCCTCGCGAGTACTGCTGTCGCTGCCACGGCAAAAACAGGAGAAGCAGACGCGAGAGGGAGAGAGAGAGAGAGAGAGAGAGAGAGCGAGAGAGAGAGAGAGAGAGAGAGAGAGGGTGAAATTTAGCAAGAGATCCGATCCAACGTTGGTACGGGGGCCCACAGAACTGAGTATGAGGAAGTGAATGATGAAGAAGAACCCCTTGAAGAAAAGAAGACGACGAAGAAGAAAAAAGAGGAAGAAACAGACAGAGACCTTGATATTATTGTAAAGGCGTTGTCCGAGAAATAGTCTCTAAGAAAGATGAAACATTAGGCCGCCAAAAATTATATGAGCAAATGACCATAACTAGAACCAAAAAACACATCCAAGAAGACGGAGAGATTAGAAAGCTCGGTTGTATACCAATCAAGTCTAAAGACTTTCATTCAAGACGTTACAAAGATTTTCTAAGACCACACAACGGTGTTCTGCTCTTGATACGACCTTCGCACTCCTGTTTTGACTCAGATGTAGGTTTGTGGTAGATTCCAATATGTTCCGGCTTTGGATAACAGAATAAAACGTATTCATTGTCGCACGCTAATATTTTCAAACTCATGAAAACCCTAAACACAAATATCTAATAACTAAAATCTGATTAAAGAAAAGTATGATTCCAGTCCATTCATTTGCTGCATTCACGATTCAGCTCTATCAGATGAGTCCCTCTGAGCTAATCAATAGTTGCTTGGAGTGTCAACTCGGAAGTTTGTCGATATATATGAGACGTGACATCAGAAAGTGGAAACAGATTTAAAGACGATCAAATAAGGGATATATTCTTTCCACTCCTACTTTCTTCTTAGCAAGTTCAGGCAAAATAGTATTGAAGCGAAACTCACGAGAGATATATTCACAAGGAAGGCCCTATATAATTTTCCAGGAGCGACACATATCAACGCAAGCTCACTTGTATCACTAATGACTTTATTATGATGATCCGAAGTGAGACATTGAATAAATGTTATAAGTATCAACAAATTCAATCAAGAAGATTCAAAAAGTTATACCTTTCAGATACGTCCGACATTCACACAAAATATGGAAAAAATTGATAGTTTGGATTCAAATATCTCCTGATAAGCTGATAGATTACGTATAGTTAAAATCATAAAAATTTAGAGTAAGTTATTAATGAAAGAATGAAAAAAGCACAGATAAGGTAACTACTTTTGAGATGGATTTCATACCTGTGTAAAATCAGCCAGTATACACGCTATCATGTGCCACGCCGGAATTTTCGTACTTGGATATCTTATCTAAAACAAGACATTGGAAGAAGTCGAAAGGGGAAGGTGAAAAACGTCAGCCCTAAACTAGTATATGAATGTTACCGACTTGTTTGAGCCTTCTGATATGGGGGAAAAAAAGAGGAAAAGTGTGAAGGACAAGATTCTGAAAGATAGATGAGTGGGACCAAAGTAGGTGGGTCAAAAGTATATAGAGATTATTCACTTTGCTCGCAAGAGAGGCGTGGATGAAGCTAAGTAGTTCCAGCCGTATACAGCCAGACTAGTCAGAAAGAAAAGCAAGAAGAAACGCTGTAAGAGGAAGAAACTCGGACGAAAGGGAAAAAGGGAAAACAGGTTCAATAACGGACGTAAGAGGAGTCGTATCTTGACGCAAGAGACTGAGGAGAGAATAAAAGCCGCAGGAAGGGAGGCAGTATAAAAAGCAGGGAAATATCAATTAAAGTACAATTACTCGCAGACGTAGAAAAGACTAAAGTAAAGCTGTTGAATAATAAGCCGTTCAAGTGGCCACGTTATACAAGTGTATATTCAATGCAGCTCGCTATCGTGAATTGGATGAAAGTGAAAACGAACCATAAACGAGAATCATCGTATAATTTGCGTCATGTTCGAAAGATAGATGATATGGGGAGACGGAGTCGAAGACTATCGGTCTTATCGATTGTTAAAGCGCGTGTCTTGGTAAAAAATTAACTGGTTTGATAAACAATTGTTCAAATCAAATATTCCTTCCTTCATTATAATTCAATCAGGAAAAAGCAGAAGTTCCTCTATCCAACAACTGGTCCAATCTATTATTCTGAAAACAAGAGATGATGTCATGATATTTGATCCACTGTTTTGGATATGATATTGTGTTTCTATTGCCTCTAGAGATCAGGCAGTGATGGAACAATATACATCATTTTCCACAATAATTTGTTCATTGCTCCAGATTCTGTTACGATTCCCAAACAAATTCACTTTGTTGAAACCTGTAATCAGCCTCGGAGATGTAAAAAGAATCATTATACGAGCAAAATTTCCAAGAAGCTAACAGATGAGATTCTTGCAGATATTCTTAGCAACTAATGTGTCCATCTCAATTGTAGGAATTTCTTTTTCGACTGTCTGACAGAGATTTGGGAAAAAAACTCACGCTTACGCTCAAGAATTGAGGAAAAACAAAATAGAAGAAAAAATCCAGACGGGTATAAGCTCAACCGATATAAAAAGGGACCATACCACAAGAGAAGGTAAGAAGAAAGGAAGAAGCAGAGGCCAAGCGCATGCAGTATTTTTGGCTTTTATCACGACAACACAAAGCTGGTGGCGAGATAAGAAAATCTCTATCTCACTTTTTCTTTGGGCGTTATGGCGGCGAAGAGCGCAGCTTTCGCTTTCTCGCCGCTTTAAAGCTTCCAACTCGAACAACTTTAGCGATACGCTCGGAAAAGTCAAATCTTACGACAGCTCACGACCTGCATGAAGTTTCCAATTAATTCGGAGGAGTAGGAAAAAACAGCCTCTGGTCAAAGATTTGAAAGTTTGAAACAAAATGCAAACAGTAGAAGAATTCAGAATGACATTGAAAATTAATTTCAAATCAGATGACTCGAATTGCATAAGGCCCTTATGTTTGTATTCAGCAATGTAATTGGGCTCTCAATAGGCATATGCTGGATCGCCAGTGTTTGATAAATTGGGATTTCGTGACAGTATGCTGCAGAGTTCACTCATCAACGACTTCTCTGGATATCTAATACGGCAGACGCCATCTTGCTCACTCGTTTCACAAGAGTATTGAAAAGCTCTGCCTACGCATGGGCCATCAGAGCAATCTGGTGGTCTGTCTGCATTAAGTATGCAGAGATAGCGTTGACGACTGAACTCTGCATACATGCCTGTTGAGAGGTCAGTTGAACTGCTCAATACAAACATATGGGCCTCATGCGATTTGACTCATCTACTAAGGTAATTGTATCCAACTTGACTATAGTCAAGCCATTTTTGTGATAACTTTCGACTATTCCAACATTTTTCAACGTACCTTAGTTCATTCGTGAAGCTTGTTTCAAGATCTTCAAGATGAGCTAGAGTACGTCTATTTTTTGTGGATCAAGTAGAGTCAAGTTATTTCAAATCGACGAAAAAAAGATTTTTAGTTTGCGAGGGGGTGCACCCGATTTGCTAACAGCCTATGAATCATTGGAATCGGTGTAGGATGAGCTAAAAAGAATCTATTACCGAATCCGAAATCGAGTAGCTATCGAGCAGATATTTAAAAGTAATTTATTGAGAAATCGAATGACCAAGGTTGGGAGGGAAATTTTTTGATTCACTGAAGAAGCCTTTTTGCAAAATTTTTTTCAATACCCGCGAAAATGACCACAAACACCATCCTCGTTCTAAAGAGCGCGATTACAGTAACGTTCCGAATCATTTTGTACATCGTACTCTAAGACTGAACACGATTTGGATGGATAGCAAGATATTGCAGCAGATCCAAATGTTGAAATTTTGGAAAAAGAACCCAGAAACATTATGATTGATCGAGTCAGACAATTTTAGCAGCCATTCTATACCACCCCCTCAAAAGAACGTCCAAAAATCCTGCATCTACGTAATCGATTCGTAATTCTGGAGTGAAAAGGATATTAAAAGCTGGAAAAAAGCCTACTCAAAATTTCGATATATGCCGAAGGATTAACGTTAGCCGCTCCTTGCAGTGTGTAATAACAATATCCGCGGCCCGGCGATCAATTTTCAGCTTCGGAAGCGTGTCGCACTCTCGGTCGCACTGGAGAGCGGCACTTTTCGATCATCCAAGCGGAACTCATAGCTCGAGTCGTCTTCTAGCAAAAAAAGGTATCGAACGTAAAAAAGCATCCCTCTTTGTCGGCTCGGTCATCCTCGTCATCGTTTCGAATCATCAGTAGCCACCTCATCACCGCAACGTGAAAAAAAAATGAGCGGGCACGGATGTCAAACCACGATATTACGCGCCACGCCGTGGCCAAAGTGTGACCAAAGTCATTCTCCTCGGTGTGACGGCGAGCATCTGCATATAGAGAGTCCCAGACTTCACAGAGCTGCAGAGGAGAGCCAGTCTCCTGCACATGGCCTTTCACAAGAGCCCCAGAGCTAGCGGGCAGAGAGAAAACCGTCGCCATCGGCATCCAGGAGCGCGTGACCCTGACAGCGAGCGAGCGAAAGAGAGACCAGCTCCGAGAGACAGAGCTACAGGGGACACCTCTTCTTTCTGCCAGAACGACGACTATACCACCTCGGCATCAGAGCACGAGCAACTCTGCTATTTTCGCTCTCGTGCGCGCACGAACAGCCGACGGAATCCCGTAACGAGCGAGCGTGAGATCTCAGAGCAAGAGCAACTAGCTTGCGATATCTGTGGCGTGACGTGCCAATGCTGCTGGCTGTTAAAGCTTTGGAAAGCGAGAGATTTTGCGCGACGACGGGGTTACTGTGATGGGAGTGGTGGGGGGGGGGGGATTCTTTTTTCTGACGCTAGAGGGCCACCTTTGAGTTTGGTAATTTCTCACAAGAGCATTGGAAAGATCCGAGGACTTAGTGGGCTGAAAAGTCAGTGACATTGGGCCCGGTGCACTTAGATGATTTCGAAACATGGTGGAGAGGGTATTTGCAGAAGCGTATTTTCAAGTAATTTCGGGGGAAAGCCAATACTTATCAGAGTTAAAAAAAATTTCTTAATCAGATTAGGCATATATAGTCCTTCAACGTTGCATTGTTTTTTCTATTCCGAGAGGCAACACTAACTTTATGGAGCGACCGCGTATCGATCAACTTGACCAAAATCGAAAACTCCCATCAAACCTAATGAATTTCGAGATACTGTTCAGTCAGAATA
This sequence comes from Eretmocerus eremicus, assembly GCA_030522705.1. NCBI lineage: Eukaryota > Metazoa > Arthropoda > Insecta > Hymenoptera > Aphelinidae > Eretmocerus > Eretmocerus eremicus. The sequence goes on from JAPYYZ010007498.1 coordinate 14,295, forward strand.
GGCCAAGAATGGTAGCGTTCAAGTGTATGAAAATCATCGATCCCACGATGAGAGTTTTTTTATTTCTTCTGGAAGAATGCAAGAAAGTCGGTCAGTTGACATCATTGCTCCTGCTTACAGGTTAGTCAATACTCGAACACTTTCTCCAAGTTCATATATGGTAATAAATCCAAACATGGTTGTTCCTTCTTCGATTCCTCGATAGTTAGAGAAATACTTTTTGAAATGACTATAGTAAATGAACAAGTAAGATACACTACCATGGATACATGCAAGCTCACTTCTTCATCAAGCGTCAAGATTAGCTCCATTTTCTCAGTGAACAAAAGATTTAGCTTGAAGTAGAACAACCTGTATGAGCTTATAATGCCTATGAGTTGGATGGAGTATGACTAAACTCGATAAATATGAAGACAATAGGACTGCGTTGAAGAGGGAAAAAACTCCAGCCAGGTGAAAAGAGAAAAGGCGGCGTCACACTGTGGTCACGGGTCGCGGGTGTAAGCGGGGACTGGAATATACGTGTATGTGTGGATGCAAGCGAAAAAAAATTGCTCGAGAGTGACAGAAAAAGGATCAAAGAGAGCAAGAAGAAGCATGAGGAGGAGGAGGAGGAGGAGAGAGAGAGAGAGAGAGAGAGAGATGTGCAATGGCGTGAGCTGGTCGCGAGCCTCGAACCCGGGAAAGAGGTCAGCGCCAAATAAAAAGAATGGGAAGAATGAGAGAAGAAGAGGAGGAGGTGAGCAACTATGGCGATGTAACTTTGTTCGCCCGTTTCTTCCCTCAAGCTTCAAAATCTCCGAGATTCCGCTCTTTTTACGCTCGTTCCATTGTTTCTTCTATTCGTTTTCTTTTGAATTTTTCGCCGACTATCTTCTCTCTTTTCAAGCTCCCTTTCTCTCTGTCACTTCCATGCGAGGTAGTTCATCCAACGCTGCAGGCGGCTTAATGATGTTTGATGGACTCTACTGTCAAGATCAGGGCGGAGATTTAAATGTCATTGTCCAGTTTATGAATAAAGTTCAATCACATTTAAAGGGCTAAACAGAAGGCTAAAAATGAGCGCTGAAATGAGCAAAACTACACATTTGTTGATTTTTGCTAAGATTATTAGCTTCCTCTCTTGCATAAGATAAACAAGTGTCCTCTTGAATTGATCTGTGAATGAGTTACAATTTGCAGATAACGTATGTTAC
>JAPYYZ010007500.1:0-13204 GCA_030522705.1 Eretmocerus eremicus
TCGTGAAAATGGGTGTCGTGAAAAAAGTCTGTCGTGTAAAACGTTTGTCGTGAAATGGGGTGTCGTGAAAATGGATTCGTGAAAGTGGGCGGGAACGGTCTGATACACATTGCTAATTAATTGAATTGACTGATTACTTTGTTTGCTCAGGACAATGGATGTCAAATATCATAGCACATCACAAACAACGATGATGACCAGCGATCAGAGGAACTATTAACTAGATCCTTGGTTATTAACAGTGACGTGCTTTACCAAATTGACAGATGAAATGATCTCTGTAACAAGTGAGACTATTTACGTAAATACATAGAGGGAGTGAATATCAGTAAATTAGTTTGAATCGTTTCCGGGACTAAACGGCGTCATATTTGGACAATCAATAAACGTCTGATCTGCTAGCTGCAATATTAACTTTTGACTTTCGTAACTTTCTGATATCCAAAATATCGAATATTATCCTAGTAAAAGAAAATTCCGAGACATGAGACTTCTACAATTCTCGATCATTAATCTCTTTATCCCATAGTGGCGGCTCATTCAGAACTATTTTTTATAGAGTTGTGATTTTCCATTATTCAAAAACCTGTAAGTGCTTGGCAAGCGCTCATTCCCGCGTACAACTATTATAGCTTTTATCTCATTTTTTGAAATATTCAGTTGCGCCGAGATTGCGAAACAAAAAATCTACGTGCATGACCGCCCTCAAAAGAAAAAAAAAGTCTGAACTGCAAACCTCATAAGGCCTCTCGAATTACAAAAATCTCTTCAGAAACGGATAATTGCTGAAAAGAGGCAGGAGGCTTCATTTGTAAATTTCCATATTCTCTTTTCCCATGCAACTAATCCAGCCACATGAGAGACGACCACCATGAATGCGCTTGAACGCGTGTGGGCTAATTTTCACCGCGTCAAAACTCTCTGACTTTAACTCACTTTTGTGTATACATGCGCTTGCGGGCAATATTACCTTTTTTTGCTGTTTCCTCCGGCCTACTCTTTATAAATTTTCAGAAACAAGGCCGAGAATGGATGAGAATCTCTCAGCTCGTAGGGATTATACTTCTGCTGCTGCTATATTGCTGCCGCTTTTACCGATGGAACAATTCTTCTGCGAAGCACCAGCGAATCTCGTCCATTCACTCTACGAACTTCTTTCTTGATGAACAGAGCAAAAATACACAAAACAAACCAATTCACTAAAGATGACTACTGCAATGATGAATCCTTATATATCTTTGGTTGTAACAACAAAATGTCTTTGAAACGCTCATGATTTCTAAATATCCAGAGGAGCGATGGATTTGAAAGTCTTTTGGTAGAATTTCAAGCGTGCCTTTGAACTGCTCGGTTATCATTCATGACAAGCATCTAGCAATAATGGTGAACTCCCATTCATTTCGATATTTATAAGATACATGGTATGTATGTTCCTTCTAATCGAAATTTTTTCGATTGTTCCTTTCCCGCTAAAAAACTTCGGATGGTTCTTTTCTCGCTAGAAAATTTTGTGATAGTTCCTTTTTATTCTCAGCCGTTGATATGATGGAGTTTGGGATACACGGAATCAAAGATAACAATAGCGATGTTGACTAGCCACGAATTACCTTTCTATACAATCCTTTGATGTCAAATAATAGAATTCATAATTTGGAAAATATTCAAGATGCCAAAAAGGGTGAGACCGGTCTCATACACTCAAAATTGATTAGAGTAATCAATTAGAGCCAGTTACGCTTTCTCACTCGGAAGCCTTACTGGCATTCTAATCCTCTGATGGATATTAGATTGGTAATGAAATTACTGACTACGACAGATTTTTAACGTTCAAAAAAAACTTGCATTACGCCCTCTAATTTGTGATAGTTGACAGATATGCGCCCATTGTGTAGGACAAACGGGTTAAAATAAAAATCATAAAACACCTAACGAGCAGTCCTCGAAGCGGTTCTTGTGAAGACTCAATGATTCCGCCTGCACCAGTGCACACCATCGTCTTAAAAATCAGGAAATAGCTTCTTGACGGAGAGCAGCATACAAGAGGACAATCGTCGATCGGATACGGTTGCAACGGACTCGGGGTCCCGTAGATCGGTACAGGGTGAGTCAGTTGCGAGCGATGCGAGAGATGCATCCGAGGAATGCGTGGCCGACAAAGTCACCGGTCAAATTTCTCCTTGTGCAGCCAAGTAGTGGATCATTGGGTCGATCATGTACGATTTGTCCCAGTCCCCCTATACCGTCTCCGCCACCCGCGACCCGTTTTCTCTCCCTGGAATGGGCGGAGCAGGCCTCGCCGGAGCAGCCCCATTGTCAACTGTTAGTCGAGTATCTCTCAGTATATACCAGAAGCGTCGACGTGTCGCCGGGGGAGGCCACCTAGCACGCGACCCCCGAGCCATACTCTTTGCTACCGTGCATAGAGACTGATGATGCGACGGTGAAAGCCGGGCTGGAGCTACCAGCGAAAATTCCTAAATGCCCAGTGACCCAGAGACGAAAAATGCCGCCTCGGCCGCCGCGTGCCAGACGGTATAGTCGGCGACCCCCGTGCAACGCGCAACAGCTGGGCCCGCTGCATATTGAGAAATGGGTGAGAGCTATTATGCTGACTATAGAAGTCCTCACTCGTGGTATGCAGTCTCGTATACTGGGCAGGAAGAGAGAATGGAGATTATTATTGCGCTGTGAATATGCGCAAAAATGTGTACGATCAGAGGGAGAGTGTTGGTTTCCGGCGCAGAACATTCCAGTAACCTAATCACCCCGCTGGGCCGGAACTTGGAGCGTTGACCCCCTCGACTTCGTACAGTCTACCCGAGACCTTCGATCGATGACTAATTCACAAAATGCAAAATACTTGGCGCCCGAGGGTTGCACCGCTCCCTGTCAACTCACTGCGGCCTCATATACAAACACTATCTAGTGCGATCTAGTATCACTCGTACTTCAAAGAGATAGTTTTGTACTATTTTGCAGCTGGGCATCCCCAACTTTGCAGTATGGTTGACATTTCGCACCACCTGATACCATCTGGTTAACAAAGCAGCGACGTTTGACAATGACAGGAATGAGAACTTTTTCAACCAGAAATGGACCAGAAATAGCCAATTCGATGAATATGTGACCAAAAACTAAACGGTGGCAATTCCATTTCCGCACCCTCATTAAAATGTCTTGCCGCATAGCTCGTGAAGAGGTCATGGATGATTATGATCCAATTGATCCGATTTCGAGTGCATCGAGTTTCATTTTCCAATCCCAGCGAGGTTCTATCTAAATAATTCCACAGGAGCATGTTCGAGTCACTTCATTTTCGAGAAACACGATGAGGACACGATAAAAACTTCTGAGGTCGAGCGCAGAATCAAGTAACTGATCAAAAAATATAGTACAAACAGCAGGACCACTTTTATCAATTTTTCTGGAAGAACTTAATATCAATATACTTTGATACTGAACTACTCACTCGGAACGTCCATCAAGAATTCTTGGGATGCTTTACAAGATCGAAATGTTTCATATGACACGAATAATGGGACTTCTCGACTTCGTGAAAAATTACACTCGTATGGAGTAAAACTTATTGAGTGATTCAGACTCAGAGTGAACAATAAGTCCATCTACACAAAGCAAGAATACTAAATTCCTCACGGGAGTTTTCACGCAGGGAGTCATCCAGAGAGAGTAGAAGTTGCATCCAAATTCATAATACACTTTTCAATCACGTTTCAGCAAACCATTCATGGAAAGTACCAGTGGCGTATGTTTTATTTGCGATGTGAATTGATGCTGCTTATATTCCTCGATTCGCATTTGATCTCGCTCCTGGATCGTCGCAATTGCCAAAGTATTGATCTGAATCAGATTGAAAGTTAGCGTGAGACCAGTGAAATGGAAAAACCGCAAACGAGGATGGAAGGAAAACATGCCCCTAAACGATGCATCAGATGAATATTTACTCGCCAGAGATCGACTCTTGGAAAAATAAGCATTCGCAGAACGCGAATTGGCTGCTAAAAATGCTCTGCTCACGGATACGCACTGATATCTGCGTTCCATCACTCTCTAGCTCTGTTCATTCCATTCCTTGCATATCATTGGAAAATAACCGAGGCAATAAAAAATGATTGAATACGTGGAAGAACTCGTATCCATTCCTACTCTCTAATACAAAGGTCTCCAAGTGACATGTCTAGAGCACCCAATTCATTCTAAAGGAATTCGGAGGGCAGATCATTGCTGTCCTCCTTTTTAAGGGGATCTCCAATGATCAAAGGGAAGCCAGCAGCAGTTCAAATATCTCGCGCATCGTCATAGAACTCACGCGAATCGATACCCTCCACCTCTCAATTCAGCGAGCTCTAAAAAAGTGCGTACTCGTCCGCCCGCATGGCTCGCTCTCAATCGACTCGGCGTCCGCGCCACCGCAAAAAGCTCGCGAGCTTGCTTCGCGCGCGCATTTCAAAAGAGAAAGAGAGCGAGCTCGAGAGTACAGAGTGCCATACATTTGGCGTCGCCGCGGAAACAGAGTACCGCCACCCTAAAAGCTCGCATTAGGGCATCCGAGCATTGCCGCGAGTGCACGGATATCGCGAGTTGGCCGGGCGTGCCAAAATACGAGCCATTTTGGCTCAAGTGCGGCGCCCGCGAATCGCTTGTATAAAGAGTAACGGGAGCATCAAATAGTACATTATGCACCGAGTTTGTGAGGTTGTCGTGCGCTCCTGGGCGATTGGTTTTCGGCCCGAGCCGCAGGCGAGGGTCGAAATAATCGCCCTTTTATGCACTTTTGCAAGCACCCAAATATCGCAAAATTGCATAAAGAAATGGACGGACTGGGGCATCGAGCGAGCAGCTCTTGCCGCGGTTGCGAGCTGATTTGCTTTCATTCGAGGGCGGGTCATATCTCTGGGTGTGAGAGGAACGAAGTACTTACTGCTTGCCGTTTGCTCCACCCACATGGAGGTGTACGAGAGGGGAAGGCTTTTGAGAGGTTTCGAGACTGCCTGAATAATAGCTCACTCCAGATCGAACTCTAAAGCACGATTGGAAGCGGAAGCATCGCCATCGAGTGACTCGGATGACTTGCTCGAATCGCCACGAGAACGATGCGCCATGAGGAGATTGGTCGACTGACCTCGAAAACCCTGTCGAGACGTGCGAGTGAGTCGATTTTAATCGTGATTGCTCGTAAAATGACAGTTGTGACCTTTTCATCTACAGATGTTACTTGGAATTAATTACTTCTAATTGGTATTCGCAAAGATTGAAGGAAAATTGGTGTATCAGTAGAAAACTATAAAAATTGCATGCGACCTGTCTCCTCAGCAGTCCAAGCGGCTTTTTTTACAACAAAATTCAATTCAGTTCGAGAGGAAATTCCATTCGTCAAATCGTATAAGAAAAAGCGTTTGTCTCAACTTTGAGGAAATTTCTTCTTTGCGGCCAATACTTCCGCAGATTTACCTCGAATAGATACAGCTAACGCCATCTCTCGGACGAGTTTCAGGGAGCGGTTTGACGAGTTTTTCCAAGGGACGCAGCTGCAGGCTCGGCATACCTATAATTCTTCACCGAGCGACGCATGCCAGTACATCTATTTGAAAATCTATCCGCGCATCACCTAGATTTCACTGAGTCATTTAAAATCTTGTGCTGATGTTCTACATCACGCAAATCTCTAAAAATTCTCTTGAAATTCGGGAGCATTTTGTCTCCACTCATTCATAATATAGTACATCGTAATCCATTCAGATTACAATGTATTGTATTATGAATGAATGTATATCTTCGCTTGACTCCAAAAAATATTCACGATGGCAATGGAAAATTCAGAACTCCAAGACCCGAGAAAATTCTAAAACTCCCTCCTTCACATGCTCTCGATCCGGCAATACTTTTACGATTTAGAACGGATTGGCTTTTAGTCGACGACCCGTCGCGTCGGAAAAGCCGTCAGCAGCAGTATACAAGCGGTAGAAAAACCCCCTAACAATGAAATGCGCCGGCTGTTACAGTATAACAGCGCGAGAATTGACGGGAACGAGCCGTTTAAAAAATTGAAAGCCCATAACGCGGTTATATGGGCGATCGCGCACATCCCCACAATACCTTCGAAGCTCGCTGGAGCTGCACATAGGGCTCGGTATACAGTTTGCGCGTCTCTTTTCATCATCGCGCTTCTCTGCAGCGGAGCAATAAAGCGGAAAAGTCGACGGGCAGGAAGCTGCAAAGAGGCCCTCGCTAATACTGCAACTGCATCGCCGCCCGCCAATTCTCCCATACTTTGGCGCACTGCAGCCAGCTCCTTGTTATTTATGGATCTCCTTGCTTCTACTCTCGAAGCTCGCAGAGCCTCCTCGGCTGATTTACAGCGAAAAGAAGCGGCGGCCCATCCGGCACTTTCTGACCCAGTGCTGCACTAGGACACCCACGAATTTCGGTCAAGGCTCAAAATCCATATGCCCACCCGGGGACTGTGTCAGTGGTTCTCGAGGATATATAGTGCAGTCCTAGATTGTACAATGATGCACAAAGAGGGAGAGCCCGGTCCCTTTTCAGCGCCGTACAGCTGAAATGAGAAAGGCGGGGGCCGCCCGGGGGTAGGTAGGCCCGCTCGACGCTCCAAAGAGGTGCGGACAGAGGCGAAAATTGCAGCGCCGCGGAGCGCCCTGTCAACAGGCCTTAATTTTTCCATCAAACACCGGACGATCCTCTGTGTTATTATACCGGGCGCGCGAGAGAGTGAAAGTTGTGCGACGCGTGGGTGGCGCGCGACTCCGTCTTGGTCCATTCGCGAACCGCATTATGGGCCCATAATGCCCAGCAGACGATCCTGGCTGCGGGCGTCCTGAAACCCATAGTTTTTCGAGCCCTTTCGATTCCAATACCGCTTTTTATAAGCGGACAGCGGGGCAGGCTCCGATGCAGCCCTTTTGCTGCTCTTTGAGAAAACCGGATTATGCGCGAATCCTCGAGGCGTTGGGACCCATTCGCTCGATCTATACTAAGCTATTGTCGTAAGGGGGACAAAAGCCTCAAAGAGATTAAATTTTCGATTTTTTTACCGAGAACCTCGAGAAACAACTGATTCTGAGATTCCTCGTGTTGGCAGAGACAACGTTCGAGCCCGGATCTGGTGAATTGTTCTTTTGAGAAGGAAAGGCTTGGGGCACACCTGTGGGCTGGAAATAGCGGGAGGCGAGCTGTTTTTATAGAAATTTTTACACCTTTGAATACGTAGGGAACTGACAGAGGTCTGGAAAAGAATCAGAAAGAAGCATTTTTCGTCAGTTGATGAATGAAAGCTACTGGAAAAGAATTGAGAATTATTGAAGCATGTGGGTGATTTCTACGGTGAATACGAACATTAGCTAATTTGAAGTCGCGCCCCTCAATATGGCGGATGCTGCACATGTATCACGTGGCACAAAAAACGTTTCGAAGATGTTTGTATACCGAAACAGTCATTCACAACTCTTGAATCCGTCTTGGATCGTACCTATGTTTCGATCTCATGAGTGATATATATTACGGTGGTTGGAATAACGCGGGGAAAATTGCTTCCCAAACACGTGTGCACCGTCCGCCACATTGTGGCGGGAATTCAAATCTATAGAACTTTCAAATACTCTTCAAAATAGTCTACGTGCTCTAAAAGTTCCAAATCTCTTTTTCCTCAATCCAATTCATCATAAGTGAAACCCTTGAACAAAATTATGTCAGTTCCCAATTCTATAATGAGACAATTCATTCTGTACTGTCCCAGACCCAAAAGAAAGAGTCAGGCCGAAGTAAAAAAGAAGCTGACACGACGTAACAACCTGTCCAACGAGGTCTCGCAATTGGCTATTAATTCAATTAAGAAACACCATTGGATCGATAGAGCGGAAGGTACCAGCTTATTCATCGTTTACAAAAGTTTTCTTGCTCCGATGAGGTTCCGAAGGGCGGCTGAGCTGAGCCCGGTGTGACGAGTAATTCTCGCGGGGCGCAGCTGAATGGCAGAGGATAATCGAAAGTCCTGGCTCTCGTTCGGCGCGCGAATCGATGCAGATTCCGTCTGAAAATTTCTCAGTGACAGCTCCTCCCCCTCGCACAACGCGGAGCGGCTCTTCTCACTTTTTTCCCCCTCCTCGTGCTCATTCTCGTTGGAAGTTTTCGTCTGCAGCGCGAGCTTCTCGCGATGACACTAAGCCTGTTTTTAAATTGCTAATTCAAGAGCTGCGCACCTTAATGAAATCTCCCTCCCTCTCCATCTTGCTGCCGAGCTCGTTCGCCCCGTCTCCGAGAGGACTATTCCGTTCCAAAGTCTCTTCCTGGTGCTTCCGCTTTATTCGCGCGCTCATATATAGCGTCAGGGCGAGCAGGAAGGAGCGGAAAAGAAATTGGAGGATTATGAGAGACGCAGGCGCTGCTTAGTCGAGCGGGCAATTAAATTTTCTCCGAGCGAATGGTCAAAAACAGAGGGACGACTCGTCGCTCACCTTCTCCTCCGTATCTGCCTTCAATCTTCGACTTTACAGAGGGTGGAATGTACGCCCATGCCATTACATCAATTAGAGGCAATTGCTTTGATTAATTAGCACTGTGCTTGCACCGTGACAAGGTGAGATGCGCCCATCAATCGAAATGAGCACGTCCAAAATCCAAACTCCTGTGTAATACTCCACATATACAGTTAGTCTGAACTTCACGAAGAGTTGGCTTGGTGCTCAATTAATTTGATAAAGTGAATGCTGCGTAGATTCAAGCGAAATGAGTAATGATGGAAACGCTTCTCATTCAGCACTAGTCCTCGGCTCGGGCGTTTGATCTGTTCGTTCTCGCGAATGAAAAAGACCCGTCAGTTCATAAGTCGCTTATAAAGAGTCCCGGGCGAATGGGAAAATGCGATATTCATCAGTGCAATCGCGGAGACGCATCATTAGAGCCGGGAGAGAATCTGTCTTCGGTAAAAGCTCCACTGACAGAGGGATAATTTCATCAAGAGTTGCCAACTCCTTGCTCTCCGAGATGCAGAAATTAGTTTAATGGAGTGGATCCTGACATTGCGATGAAGCCGCTCTTCCTCGCTGCAGTAGTGCTGTTCAATGTAAAGGAGTCCAATTAGCAACCGAGTCATAATATCTCTCTCTCTCTCTCTCTCTCTCTCTCTCTCTCTCTCTCTCTCCATTGACTGCTTCCGTCGTCTACTCGGAAATGGAAATCCTCTCAAATGATGACGCGCGCCAGACTGAGACGAATCCGACAACTGTTTCCCGGGACAATTTTCAAATCACATCGGGCGGCAATCGCAAATTTCCATGTAGGCAGCTCTCATCTTTGAATCGAGCTACACAGAGTTGGAAAACGAAGCTCTACCGAGAAATGAATCAATGGAAAGCAATCGAAGCGCATCGGGCTCAGAGCAGAATTCCTCCCGAGTTTTTGCCCATAAATCGCGCGCACTCGACTCGAGCGCCACATCATCATTCAGCTGGAACGTTTGCGGCCCTTGCAGCCTCAACTCGGCTCGCAGCAATCGAATCAATCACGCTGGCCAAACGTTTTCTCCGCCCCGACTCCGAATCTAGCTCCATGCGCACACATACGTACCGATATACCAGCGATGGATGAGCTTGCGAGCTTGCACGTCGTAATTAAATCGGCATCGGTGCGCGCCGCGCGAAATTGGAATTCCCTTTGAGCGCACCACCAGCGTCACGATCTGCCGTGGAAATAAAAAGATCATCCGGCTTCAATTTAATAAAGGCGAGAAACGATGCCGGCGGCGTGCGAGAGTACAGCGAGGAGCGAAAAAAAGGGGGCAAAATTGGTGCGCGCCGCGCCAGATTCGAGAATCATGCTCGTGGCTGCAGGGCGAATTCGGCGCTTACTGTCGGATCGAGGTGCGAGCCAAGAGAGAGATTGTATACGCGAAGAGTACGACGGGCCCAGGGGCGCATTTTCGCACCCAGCGCAGTAACAGCTGCGGCTGAGAACAGCTGTTTTCGGATCACTTAGCGCTCTGGGGTGTAGGTGCGGTTGCGTGGATGCGCGATGGAATTTACGGGCCTCGAGCTCGCGGATAAACTGACGGACTGCACCGGACTCGGGATGCATTGGGATCAGGCGCCGGCCCCGCGGGCGTCGAAATTCGCCGCGTTTGATCCACGCTCGCCTGTGCGAAGCCGTCTGGTTCGCCCATTAGCCGAGTTGGCGAGCTTGCTCTCGACGCTCGGCCGAATTTTCGACACTTTAACGTGTTGAAGCAATGGTTCTAGGTACAGTATCTGCCTCACTGACAAGCCTACCTGAGAAGCCTTTAATAAGAGGAAAATATCTCGGGAGGTAAATGTTGGATTCAACTCGAAACAGGAATTGGGCATTTGTGTCGTGATGACTTTTAATTATTCAGGTGAGAATTTTAATCTCAAATTTATGGACCCGGACTTTGAATTTACGGACCTCAAATTTATAAATTGAAATTTTTGTATGCAAGTATATGTTCTTCTGGTTGTGGGTGTGGACGAACCTTGGAGCTCTACAAAGAATCGAATGATTCTTGAAAAGCTGCTCCTCGGATAAGTGGAAGCCCCTATCCAGAGATGATAAGGCTCGCGGACCCCACTCAAAGTCTTACCAGACTTTAGCCAGAAGTCTAGCAAATTGCTTGACTCTGGTCAAGACCAGGTTCGACGCCAGATTCAACCTCAATATTTCACTTTGGAGATCTTTCATTTAAGAGATTTTCTAATAGAGGATCTCACGCTGTGACATACAGGTACAAGGCGTTCAAGGGATATTCAGACATTGTTAGATCCCATGCCTGCCCCTCAGCACGCCTCTCGTAATAGTGAAGTACGCCAGACGCGCTGGGCCAAAAGTACGAGATCTGCACTGATGGACTAGTACCGCTGGCGTCCCTACTTACAGTTTTTTCGTGTACAAGCATGAAACGTGTCTGTACAAGAATTTTTTCACTCTCTTCATATCCAAAAGGGAAAATATCAGCATGAATGTTTGAATTGACTTCTGAGAATGAGTGTGTTTTGGTTAAAGAATGATTCACTCTCAGGCTTGTTTTGGATCCAGAATAATCAACGATTTACTGGTCTAGGATTATTGTTCTTGCAAAGTAAATAGATTATGCAGTTATTGAACTAGACCTACAAAGGATTCTATAAGCTCATTCTTTCGTGATGGATTGCCCAATCAGTGAGAGATCAAAGGAGCAACAGGATCAAAAGCGAATTGAAAGCTGGACGCCAAGATTCGATCGTCCCGACCACGATGAGAAGGCAGCCGTTAAAAATGCTTTTTCGTCCACTCTAGGCTCACAGAAAGGATCGCTTTAAGTTTGATCAACAATTTGATCAACATACTCTATTCGGTAGCAAGGTTTGGATCCGACAAGAAAGTGTTACAGCTGTTCTAACATTGCAGAGCACCCCGGAAGAAAGTCAAGACATTTTCCAAATGCTCTTCACATATTTTTTTCCGGAAATTAGTTATGACGAATTTGATAACTGGAACCTCCGAAGAAGAGATCCAAATATCGAGACGGATATACTATTTCTATGAAAATAGCAATGCCACTAAATAACCGAATATCGAACCTCAGAATTCTAAGTCATTAACCATCGCAACTCCAAATACCGCCGCTAATTTTGTCATTAGTCATCAGTACATGAACTTTTCGTTCAAAGCTCACAATGCGTGAAACCAAGAAAATAAATCTCTCTCTAAAATTTTGACTTCTCGCATGTGGCGGATAATTTGAGTTCTTCAATCATCAAGATTTTATTCCCAGCTCAGGGATTCAAAGTTCCGCATGAGAGAAGGATAACCAGCCACGGTTCGCGGCTCCACGATTGTCCGCGTGTAAAACCAGGCATCATGGGATTCGCAAGCTTCGAGAGAGAAGGCGCACGACGAGAGAGTCATGCATCAGTGTATAACGGGGTGGTACCGAGTTCTCCAGCATGGCGACCCGAAAAGACGCAATCAACAAAATACTGGCTACAGTTCAATTACCCTCGTTTAGCAATGCACCCGACGTGAAGTGAAAAAAAAATCGCGACCGCGACCGAGGCCTTATCAGAATAAAAGTTAGCCGAGCCCTGACTGGGACGACTCATGCATCATGCGATCCCCTTGATTCTTAATTACGCCCTCTCGCTTTCTTGCACTTGTCAAAACGCGGGCATCATAATAGATGCAGCTCAAACGAGAGTGAAAGCTCGAGTAGTTAACGAGTTTGATATTTTTCTCGACCTGGGTGAAGCTCGGGGTAAAGACAAGAGGGTGAGTACATCACGTTATGAAAGCCACTGCGACATGCAGAGCGAGACAAGATGATGCTACTAGAGAAAGCGAGTGAGCAGAGAGACAAGGTCGCTCATTACGTTGTATAGTTAACATTTCGGCCACACGACCTATCTGTCGAGACAGATGCGCGTGCGAGCCTGGCGGTTTAATAGCAATCGAGAAACTATGAGAGGCGAAAATTTCGGGGGAAAAACCATGCCTAACTGACGTAGATAGCCTCAATAGGCATGGTGACAAGGAACCACGTGCAGGAAAGAATCTGTGGATCGATTGGGAAGAAAGAAGAAGGATTCAGAAACATGGGCCGAAGTGGTCTTCTTCATGCACATGCAGTGCATTCATCTATTTTGTAAGAGTCGTAAACATAATATTGTTTACTACAGTGAAACTCATATACGTGATACTTCCACTCTCAGGAAGGTGTCATATTGTTACGTCCTAGGGTTCTTCACCTCCGCCACCAACGAGATCCTGCCTCGCCAGGATTATGGAAGGGATTGGCTAAATGAATTTACAACGAGAGATATCTGGAACAGCTACTACTTTATTCAAACCCGAATAGTATCTCAGTGGGAAGAGACCTATGAAATGATTTGGAGCTAATGTGATTTTACGAATACTGGTGTTTCTTACGAAATGACGAGGCCGACCGGGGCTGCGAGTACTCGTCACGCGACGCGCGTACTGACCTGAGTGATCCTTGAGTAAGAGCCGAATAAGAGAGCGAGCCGAGCTTTGAGCGCTTCTTAAATACTGATCGTTCGACCCCGATCTTCTCTGTGCAATCTCCCGAGGGGCTTGCCGAAACTCATGTGTTGTAATTATGCCAGTCGATCCCTGCATCGAGCTTTACTCTGATCGCTGAACTTGCGATATTCGTGATCTTGCC
>JAPYYZ010007515.1:0-14871 GCA_030522705.1 Eretmocerus eremicus
AGTAGTCAGAAACCGTCTTTGGTGCCTAAGTTGATACATCGCGAATATTTGGAAAGAAGTACATCACTCCCGTACATCCTTGCATTGTTCCATCGAAATTGTGCGGTTAGTTATTTACCGTGAGTTCACTGGCAACCTAGAATTCGCTCTGATGAACGCAAAAAAAATCATCATCCTGATGCATTCATGTACATATAGAGGAACTTTTGTAACTATACAACTTTTTCAATTTCTCCAAGATCAAAGACCTTCCTTCCGCAATTTGATTCCTATGTGATCTATGTTACAGTGTATTCCCCTAGTATTCAAACGACGCAATATTCCATTCGTCAGCCTTTTTTCGCGCTCCCATTTGCTCTCGGCTCTGTGCCCTTTTCATCATGCCGCGCTTTTCGTTCTGTATTCGAGCGATCCGTCGCTACCGCGCGGCTTGCAATTAGAGAGATGAGTTTTCTCTGTATTATAAAACTATTCACGCCCATTGAGTTTGTTTCCATGAAATCATCAAAGAATCTCGAGGGAGGCAAAGCACTTTGAGTTTTTGTCCTGATTATTTCTTAGTATTTGGGCGAGGTTGAGATATCGGTTGGTGTGAGCTGAATTCAAAAGCTTTCCTCAGTGCGGTCGACGTGTAATATTGTATTTTATTAACAGAAATTCTTCCAAACAGTTAGAAACTATTTGAAGAGTACTGCGACCTGCGAGGATTTCTCATAAAATCGTAGAAAAAGTTTCGTGAGAAAAGCGCAAAATTGAGCTCATAGATTTTCAGGGAAGATTTCTATCGACTTTCCAATAGACGCTCGCAAGTTTATTATCTCTATTTTGCACCATTCCTTGCAAGTGGCGGTATCCTTCAAATAGTTTCTCGTTGTTTGAAATTTTTTTTATTGACGATATCCTATTTTACCGCAAGATGTTGCGTCGACCGCACTGGGGTGAGCAAAAATAGTATCACTAGTCGTGAAATGAGTACAATAGGCATAGTCGCATGGTTCCGATCTTAGAGATCAAATTCTACAAGTATGATTCAATAGTTAACTTCTAGCTCTCATAATGAGTTGCTGATATCAGAAACATTGAATAATACACTGACTTTAAAATGATGAATAATGACAAAAAATTTCGCGATTAAGTGAATAGGTAACATGATCCTATTAATATCAAGAAAAATCTCTGAGTTTTTCTCAAACTTTTTCAATTTCCCATCAGAAATTTTCACAGAATATGGAAAATCACCCTGTGCAGGTGACCTAAAATATCTGGTTCAATTTCAACTTATTCTTGCTGGTTACATCAAATTCTCTCAACAGAGAGAGGAATCATTGAGAATCGACCATATCCCGACTAGGAATTCACTTAATAGAGTATGCTCTCTGTTACTCCTAGAAAGTCATCATCCTACTTATTCAGACAATCCGAATCTCGCACTCGCATTGCCACGATGAACCTCACGTCCAACTGCGCTCAGTCTGTAAAATCCCCCACTCTCCATATGCTACCACACCAATGGCTCGCACGTGGTACAACTGACTCCAGACTCTCAAGTCTCCAAAGCTTGCAGAAAAAAGCTCGCAGCTTGCACGCTTGCACGCACGGCCGAGATTCAGATTGAGATGGATTGTTGGAGGCACGGCAAAGCGAGCGACCCGAATGAAAGCTTGCGAGCTTGCAAGCTCTTTTCTCGGACCTTCTAAATGATTTAGCAAGGCTCGGCGCGAGCGAGAGTTTGCTGAAAAGCGCCAGCCGCGAAAGAGAGCGAAAAGTCTGGCCGCGACGCTTTACACGGGAGCGAGGGCTGCCCCGGCCGCTAATGAAAACTGCGGCAACGGCGAATGGCTTTTTCTCTTATGCGCCCTGGTCGGTCGCTTAGAGCTTCGCAAAAGCCGTCGGAGTTGAAGCTTCGATACTCGAGCCGTATGCACGTGCTGCAAGGTTTGTCGCTCTGTGTGAAAGAAGTCACGTGGGTGCATGAATTTTTTCGAAATCAATCTACTGCAGTCTTGAGATATGCAGAGTTATAATCGCTTGCAACTCGGTCTTGGGCGTTGAATTCGAAATTTTATCCATCGTGAACTCTCCAGATAGTTTTGGAGCGACCTAGTCAATATGCTCCATTTCAAGATACTTGATGTATTTCGAAATGTGGTTAGATTTGTCGCGATCACCGGCCGAGCCTATGAGAATACTTCGGCGAGGTCGGTAATCGTGACCAGTTTAATCGCATTTCGTAATACGCCTACTGTTTCGTCAAATATTGGAACTGTAGGCGATAGAACTTCTATGAGATGTCCGCTTGTTCCACCTTTTAAACTTGCCCGGAAATAGTATTGGAAATGAGAAAAATGACGACCTCTTTGAGAACTTGAGAAATTAATTTCAAATTATGGGTTTGATGCGTCATCGTCAATTCATTACGAAAACATCAATATCTTATCTTCAAAATTCTACAGATTCCTTCCAAATTTTTCGAGAATGCGTTTGGAATTTAAATTGTGGAATTTGAAATCTGAGTAAAAAAATAGAGCAGTGATTATCTTGAGAATATTTGATTCGGAATGAGTTCAAAGGCACATTTTGATGAAATTCATCAAACGTCGCGTATCATAAGAGGGTGGCAAGTAATACTCCAGCACCGTAACTCGGCCTATACCCAGCGATGTTTGATTTTCTCTGATTTGTCGCTATGGCTCAAACTACTTTTTTCATAATTGAAATCGACCGATACTGCCGTAGACAAATGGCTTAGGACTTTCAGGATGCGCTGTATTGAATTTGTGATTTTTCGAGCAAAAAGACACATAAAAAATTCCTCATTTTTTTCACCACTAACACGTTAGAATTCTACTTGAAACCGAAATGTCTGAAGAATATAATTTGGATAAAAAAGTAGGGCGAAAACAAAACTGCGACCTCAAGCTCAAAATGTGAATTTAGCATTCAGACCAAGAAGAACGAATTTCATATTTACTATATACTTCTGTCTCGCGTGACGGCTTCCTGTCTACTAAAACTCTGGTTCAGGCACACCCAAAATACAGTAGACGAAGTCATTTCTGAAGATCCTTGGAACCTGTCCAAATCCATTCAATAGCTTTATCACGGATGCAACCGATGATTTCACTTCCCACCGCGATAGAACTCAGCTGCAGCAGCTGCTGTCTTCATGGTGGTCGAAGGAATCAATTTTTCCACATCCCCGTATTCTCGTACTCATTACATAACCATTCTACGTCTTCAAACAATCCGCCAATGTCCTCTACTAGACAATTCTCTTCGTTATGGGATTCTCCAAGGCTGATTACACGAGAGATCTCTTGGTCTTGTACTGTAATTACGAGTCATACTTCAGGTCAGAGATTGCACAAATATTTCTATGTCCCTCGTTACTTACTCTCATTGTTTGCTCCTTGTAGCTCGGAATCTGATCTCTCAGCTTGTTCGATCCCATAATCGACCTCATTTTGAATCTCACTCAATCGATCACATGAATAGTCGCCACTAACCTCCGTAGCCGTCCGTATGAGACTTGGATTAACTGGATTGATAATGGTGGTTCAAACCAACATATATACATGTGATGATAATTCCTGAAATTGTATCTCAGAGGATGAGTGCGAAAAAATCTCACCATCGTAAGCCACTTCTCCTAAGTATTTTCTGACGATATCTTCAATTGGCCCATCGAGGAGCTCTTGGTCCTTCCTTGTTCCGAAAAAAACGTATTCATCCAGCTTGTCTGGTTCAGTTGTTGACCATTGATCAGGTGCATCTCTTTGACTCACAATTAGTCCTACGGACACACAGTACGTGATTACAAGATTGCAACGCTCATATTGCTTGACAAGTTAAATCAACCATCTCCTCTGGTTGAGCTCTATTATAGCTAGACTGACAGAGAATTCCTAATTATCTTTTCGTCCAAATCCAATTGATGCCCGAACGTAGACGTTTCAATATTTCTCTTTAGGTGCTATACTTATTCATCAAGGGGTGATTAAATCATCGACCATCAGAATACGAAATTGTAGAGTTCGGTTGCGCTTAGACGTCATGTTCAAAGAATGCCCCGTAGAATTCTATCCATGGGAAAGACGGGGTTTTCCACGTCAAGTTCCTATACTGCGTTTACTTCACGGCATTCAGTGGAAGAGTCGGAAGGAATTCTTGACAGATTTTTACTATGACGTCTCGACCCAATCGAATAGTTTATTCGTTGGAAGTTGAAGAAATGTTACATGGAATTTTGTCCATGAGCTACTTTACGGAAGAATCCACATGGATTTTTACGCTGACGAATTGCATGTGGCTGTTTGTGGGCTTTTCATGTGGAATTTCCACGAGGATTCTCACATGAACTCTTTAGATCGGCTATAGGTGTTGATACAAGTATGCCCTTATTGGCTGCTGCGCCAGACAAACTGCTCTTCTCTTCCGCCCATGGAATTGATGAAAAATTGAGATTTTCAATACAGTAGGTCCCGCTTAAGGTAATCACATCAAACGAAGGAAATCTGAGTCTGATAAGCGGGCGATTCTCATCGCCGAGATAACATATTATCATTAATTTGAATTTGATGGCATTTTCACGAAAGTATAATTTTCATCATCTTGCAGTCAATATGGACATTAGAAAATGAAGAATCAGATTCATTCCAATGATATTTGAGAGGAGATCGTCAATCTTCGATTATTTCTCATGAAAAATTATTGTTTTGTCGATGGAATCTTCATATAATCTTGAATTGAAAATGAAAAACTATCCACGATAGTCTATTTAGGTTGAAATTCATCAGCCCAATCAAAACTCTCTATTCCTCTTCTCGCCCCAGCATCTTGCTGAAAGAAGACCGATGAATTTCGAGTTTTTATGCGGCACAGCATGACGTTGACTCGTGCCTTCAGATAAAGATCGTATTTTGCGAAAAACTCCATCCGGACTTGAATTGTTTCTCTCACACATTTTGACAAAATTCGTGTTGAAATTGAGATCTGACAGAGATTGAGGCGTATCTTTGTCATGTCATCAGTATTGATAACTGTAGAAAATGTGCGCGTTAATTCAAAAGCGAACAAGCCAGCTGATTAGCGTCACATGAACTGAAAATTTGATCACAGTATCCTGTAGACTTTGAATTGGCCACCACTTAAGCGAATAGCTGCAACTCTTTGGGATACGAATTCGAGAATTGCGTTTGAATGCGGCAATTGATAGATGATCTTGAGTACTTACGATAGTAAATGAAAATAAAATTTTCTTTACCTGTATTTTTGACCTCAGACTCGTGCATGTGTTCTTTGTGGTACTTCAAGAGTTCACTCAAGTCACGCTTATTTGTAGAGATTTTAGAACAGAGTGTGCATGAGAAGAATTTCTCGTTAGTGTGCATCCTCATGACATGTTCCTTCAAGAGATCCCTTCTTTTGAAGCATTTGCTACAGTGTTCGCACCCAAAGGGCTTCTCATCACTGTGTGTTACTTTGTGATTAGCCAAAATTTGTTTATTTTTGAAACCCCTCCCACAGATCTCACAAGAAAAAAGCTTCTCGCTTCCATGAGTTTTCATATGCACTTTCAATGCGTGCCCATCACTGATGCTCTTATCACGAAGTTGGCTTAAATGCGTTAACATATGCTTTTCCCTATCTCGTTTGAAATTGAAGAACTGTCCGCAGTATTCGCATTCGAAAATCCTCTTTTCATCGTGAACGAGCTGCATGTGTCTTTTTATGTAAGACCGGGTTCTGAAAACTTTGCCGCAAAATTCGCAAAGTTCAGGATTCTTGAGACTATGCGTTCTCATGTGAGTCATCCACCTGCTTCTCTCATTATAATACTTTCGGCAAAGCTCGCACGAATATTCACATTGAGGTGAATCATTTTCCCCCTGATGTTGTTTTTTACATCTATCAACCATTGATTTAGCTGGAAGGAGAAGAATTCGCACTCAAAACGTGCAGGGAACCATCAAGGAGGGTCATGAAGTTTTTTGGTCCGATATATTATACAGGTTACCCATAGAAAAATGATATCTCTACATTCACGTACGAAATTATATTTAAAATGGCTTCATGGTTCCATACGATTTCATCAAGTTTTTCCGATTACGGAAATCTGCGCGCTCTGGTTGCTCTGACTAACCTGACTTGTCCAAACCGAACAAGCATCCGGAATTGGAGCGATCTGAGTAATCCGAGCGATCCGCCCCACCCTTATCCTCTAAAAATCTAGAAATCAAACGGCGAGACCGCACAATGGGTAATGTATATCTAGAAGCTCGGCCGAGATGGCGCAGCCGTGTTCCAAATGGGGTCCCTCACACATACTAGCCTTTGCCTCACGTGTGAGTGAATGCGTGCAAAAGTGCGCCGCAAAGCGTATGCGCGCACTGTGCAGTCAGCAGGATTATTTCGAGAATTGTTGGGATAGTGGCTCCTGACAGCTTCCTGTGGCTCCCGATGGCTCCTGCTCACTTCAGTCGGCTCAGCTCGGCTCTTTGGCTCGCGCGCTCCAAAAATCGTCTGCTGCATGTGGTTTGTGGTAATTTTTTGCTTCTGTGGCTGACGAGAAGTTATTATCAATTCTGACTTAAGCAACTATTTTGGAAAGAAGAGATTGTATCACGGCGCGCGAGACTCAGTCTATTTGAAAGCATTGGAAGTCAGCGGAGTCATCAAAGAGTTGCCGATAAAGTTTTCGCGAGTCAAGTCGACTTCCGTTTCCTGGTGTTCTTCTTGGCTAAAAAGTGCTCTTTTCACAACAGAATCGCAGCTCCTTGAGCCACGAAATATCGAATGAGTGTTTGATGTCCTGATCCCATTCAATATAATGCTGAGCACCAGAAAAATAGTTGGATTAGAACATGGCAGGATGAGCAATAGGATAATCACACAATCACTATTTGGATTATTGTATAGACTGCAGTAATGGGATCATTATATTGAAGCTCGCCGGATCATCAAGTGGATCGAGCATTAGATAAGCATTCTTCTAATAGGAGTTTCAATTTTTCAAACCACGACAATCTTGATTCTTTGGGTGAGTTTTTTCTTGCTTTCGATGATTGTCCTGAACTGCATCAAGTATCAAAATAGGATAATTTTGTCAAGTCATCAAACACTCTTTTGATATTTCGTTGCTTAAGGAGCTGCGATTCTGTTTCAAAAAGGACACTTTTTAGTTAAGGAAAAGACCCGGAAACGGAAGTCGAGTCGACTCACGGAAACTTTATCTGCAACTTTCTGATGACTCCGCCGACTTCCAATGCTTTCAAATAGACTGAGTCTCGCGCGCCGTGATACAATCTCTTCTTTCTAAAATATATGCTCGATTCAAAATTGATAATAACCTCTCGTCAGGCACAGAAGCAAAAAAGTAAACACAAACCACATGCAGCAGACGATTTTTGGAGCGCGCGAGCCAAAGAGCTGAGCTGAGCCGAGTGAAGTGAGCAGGCGCCACCGGGAGCCTCGTGAAGTTGTCAAAAGCTGCTATCCCAACAATTCCTAAAACAACCCTAGCAGTCAGAGAGATCGTGCCACGCCGCCGCTTGCGCATTCTGCTATACTCTCATCTCACGCCACGGATTCACTCACGCATGCTTTGCTATGTTGTATGAGTGGGTGATGCCCTTAGAGAGGCTGCGGCACCTGGGACGGGATCCACGAATCTCAACGCGGCTTAAGAAAGCTCCCCACGTCGGTCGATGCGCGATCTTGCGGCCGAAACGTATTTTGTTAATCAAAATGTTTCTAAACAATGAAAAACTATTTGAAAGATACCGCCAGCTGGGGGAAATTTTCCCACAAGTTTCGAAAAAAATTTTGTGAGAAACGGTGCAGAATTGAGCCCGTGAACTTGCGGGAACTTCTTAGAACATTAATGAAGACGATGGGAATTTTTCCCGCAAGTTCACGGGCTCAATCTCGCACTTTTCGTCACGAAACTCTTTTTGAAATTAGTAGAAAAATTCCTCGCAGGTGGCGGTATATTTCGAATAGTTCCTAATTGTTCAGAAAAATTTTTATTAACAAAAGACGTTTTGGCCGCAAGAACGCGCGTCGGCCGCACTGCGGAGGACTCTTAACGCTTAATACCCAACGTCTTAGTGCGGCGTAACTCGTCCTCCTGCCCCAGCGTTCAGAAGGTTGGGTCGCCAACACAGTGTGAACACCTATGCGGGCCGCAGAATGCCGCAGAGAGCCTCTGCGTGCGTTCTCTGCATCGGGCAGGCTCTGCCACGTCCTGCCACGGAGGGAAATAGTTTGCTAAATAGTTTGAACAATCCATTTTTGGATTCAAAATGAAACTCAACAAGTTTTACTGCGGTAACAAATGGGTAATTTGTTACCGCAGGTAACCCTGAAGGTGAATAGAGATACTCTGGGATCCAATCTATAAAGTTGGTGTTTATGGTTTGTGTGAATTTCTGTGAATCTCAACAAAATACCAATCACTTTTAGAATAATATTTGAACACAATGTTCTCAGAGCCTAAAGATCCAACGCTCCAACCTATTTGAGCTAGATCAAATTGGATGTTACCACCAACAAACCTTCTTGAAGAAAAGTTTTTATTTAGGATGGTGCATACCAACACTACTAACCTCAAAATTATTTGGCATGACTATACATGACCTCACCAATTAATACCTGTATGTGATAAGATAACGACTCAAAATACTCTTCATATTCATAAACAGAGGCAAAATCTCTGAATGCGGCCCGAATGACAATCGTGATGGAAATTTACGAGAATCACTACGATCCTATCACGGGCACTTGGTCTCTAGCTCTCCATCACGATAAATTAGACGACTTCTGAAAAGATGCTGCTGGAAAATCCAATGCAGCCGGCAAAAAAGCCAACTCTCGAGATCCTGCCGACTTGGAACAAGTGAGTTCCACCTCTTAGCTGTCTGGCACTTGAGTTCATGACGCTGGAATTCAAATGATTGTGTTTTGTCAGTAATATCTCCCGAGCAGCGCTGCTCGCGGGTATAGTTCTATTTTGAATTCCTAGCGCCCCTTCAAGAACTCTCGCTGATCGGTTTACTCGCGAAGTGAGCACACCGGCGCGGCCCCTTGGAGCAGACGACGCCCGATCTCACAGATCGGATCTCTATAGATGATCCCTATTCCTCTATAGTTGTTTCTATCGTCCGTCGAATGAACTCGGCCATGTTTCAATTCTTCAAACTGATGAAAGCATGGAAAATTTCGGATAAACACACGCATCAAGATTTTTGTTTATGAGTCATGGATCATGATGAGTTCATGTGGCAATTAGTGCAGCTACTGTGAGAAGAATGTATCACAACTGTGTTCTGTATTGAACAAGGAAAAAATATCTGCACTTACTGCATCTTTTTATTGCTTGCATGATTTTTGTAAAGATCGTCATTTCTTGACATGACCAGCAAGAGATCGTCATTCTATTCAACTGTTCATTATCAACGTAAAGTCACTATAACCAATGCAATATAACTTTGCTCTACTATGACTTTGACCAATCTAATGTCTCAGTACTGTAAGGAATATATTGCAAATGTTGGATACAATAATGCTTGTGGTGCTCTGCAAACAACTAAACATGCATCATCATCGAATAACAAAGACAGGTGTCATCATGCTGGAGGGAAGTTCGCCCAAATATTAAACAACAGAGGCATGGGCATACCTAATATGCAGTATACAGCTACGAAGCGAGAAGCAGAGGAATCTTCATCTACTGCAATTAATAAAGTGGTAAGTTGCTCATTCATCCCTTTCTCTTGCCACAGTTCTTGAGACACTCCAGGTCGAGCTCTGAGGCTCGACAGACATTCAACGACACCTCAAAATGAGATGCTTAATTCCATCCTATGAGTACCAGAAAACAATCTGTCCTCTTACATTTGAATGTTTCTTAATGAGAAGGCTCCCATTGATGGAAAAATGATGTCACAAAACCAATAAAGAAACTGATGTTACAAAGAATAATGAGGATTTGAATCTTTGTTGAAAAATTTAGAAGTATGACGAGGTCCACACAGAAATGGAAGCTGCAATTATTTCACCGGTAACACTCTCAACCTTGACAACTCCTGGATTGCAACAAAACTTCAGACATGCGAGTATGGGTGGTATTCAGGAATCAGTTGGCGTACAGTCGGTCAAGCAAAGCATTCTTTCTCCCATCACACCAGAACAATATTTGAAGGTGCTGACACCTGAATCAATTCGACAGAAGGTATGATGGAGGCTCATGTCTCATGCAATTTCGAATATCATTCAATAAAATATATATTCATTCACTCAGGTAGAGAGAGCAATCGCTGCAAAAGGATTCGCACAGGGATCAAAATAATGTCTGCCTAACTATTACACTATCGTCTGCTAACTCACCAGTCATAAAAAAGAAGAGAAGCTCATGCTCGTCGTCATCATCACATGGTATAAATCCTTTGCCAAGTGATCCAACTGAGACTCGAGAAAGGCTGTTGGAGCCACTGAGAATAATTCTTAGTTTGAAGATAGCAGCAATGCAGAACGTTTTGGAAAGGCTGCTCATTCTACAACACGAGTATGGATGTGCTTTGGATGATTTGGACAAGGACCTCGACAATAAGCTGCAAGCTTGCCGAGACCTGGGCAATTTTATTGTCATAATTTCATTCCTTTTTGTATGACTTATAAGAGGTAATTTGATCAATGAAAAATTATTCAGAGAAGAATGTATTCAGTAAGGAATTGCATGAAAATCATTTGGAAAATTATTTTTCGAAACGACTGGGAACATGAATTTATTAAAAACACTTCTTCATCTTAAGTTAGTACCATTCCAACATGATGTGTCTGATCATTGAACTACAATTTCATAATGATGAAATACTTTCTCATTGCAGAAATGGCGCTTGGCAAGGCAAGAAGCTGATAAGTCTGAAAGCTCGCCTTACAGTAATAATAAGATGAATAAGCAGCGATGTGAACCCCTAGGAGTAAAGAAATATTGTGTAAATAACTAGTAGATATTGTAAAGATAGTTAGTTAGAGTCGTTTTCATGTACTCGCTGCTGATACCTTTTAAACCAATGTGTACGTGTATGATTAGTGTAAATGTGTTGAAAGATTCTTTCGAAGGATCTAACTATGTCTTAAATGATTACCTTTTCATCGATTATTTTTGTAGTGATAATGAGACTCATGTTAAGAAAACCATTTAACACAAAACTCTGTATATGTTATTATGTTTTCTATTACTGTACATGATTCGTTGGATTGTAATCGAGAATTTCAATGACTCAGAGCACGAGCCACAATTTTTTTGCACATATTTCATACTTACTCGATAACAAATACGATACTTTCGATTCTCCTGAACATTGAATTCATGGCATGCTTATAGCACTCGTAGGCTAGATTGACACCGCATACAGCATTGCAGGGGCCGGGGCGGGGTCGCTCGCGGCGCGCGCTCCTTTCAGTGGTTTGCGGTGGGTGCAAACCCAACCTTTTCACGTTAGAACGTTGGGTCGTTAGAACGTTAGGACGTTGGGGACGTTGGAGCGTTAAGACTTGTGAATCCCGTCCCTGCGCCGAGCTTGACGGTATTCGAGGTGGGCGTCGGGTCCCTAGAAGGAGGTCAAGACACGGTGGTTCGGTCCGATATTTTTCGCCCAAAGCCTATGCTATTAACATAGGCAGAGAATATATAGGTATACTGAAGAGAATATATAGGTATAGTGAATGTATTTGCAGTGCAGAAAATGGCGGCCCCAGACCTTGTCATCACTCCCTTCTAGGCACCCTAGTGGGCGTCGACCGCGGCGCCTCTCATGGATTTCGAGTGGAGCTGGCGCAGCCCTACCAGCTGATCGGTTCAAACACGCCCGGCAACTTGAGTATAAATTCATTCGTACCCAGATTAATATTCTACACAATAATTGCTTGCTTCATGATGTACTTGATGGTAGCATACTCGAGTATGCGGGCCGAAGGATTACGAAATTACGTAGCAAGAGAGGGATTATAATGATATTTATCGCAGCCCCCCTCGTAATCGCGTCTTTACGTACGATGCTCGAACAGCGTCGCACGTGAATACGCGTTAGCGAGGGGGGCTAGCGATAAAATAAATTATATCACGTGGTGCGGGAACGCGTTCCTTTCGCTAACACGTGCGATAAACAAGTTTATCGCACTCGTTCGCGAAAAAAACGCGTTCCCGCACCACGCCATATAAACTACTATCATTTGCCGCTAACCAGATCACCCATATTGATGTAATAACCTCTGCGTATTCAAAAAGAATGAAATTATCGCGCTTATGTATAAGATCGACGGATTTACTCGATCCTCCCTCTCAAGCAAATATTAACATCGGAACAAGTATATTTGGTGGCAGTATTTTAGTCAAGAGTGTATCTTAAGAGTATGCTCGACAGGCCGGAAGCACTTGTAGAATGCTTTTTAAATATCGCGTTGACCACCGCGGTGTGAACATAACATACACCCCTGGTTAGAGAATTGCCAGCAGGTACACTGATTCCGATGCTGACAGCTACTTCAAAAGGAGCCCTGAGTAAATTCATAGATTATATGCGTGAGCCCAATGACTTGATTGTTTCAAACGCGCGGAAGGTTAGCAGCGAATAGTTGCTCTCTTGCTACAGAATTTCGTTGTCCTTCGGCCTGCATATTCAAGTATACCTACAGCTACAAGATTAACGGTGCAAATATCGCGTTGAAAATCATTCTGGGTACAAATAAA
The DNA here is from genome assembly GCA_030522705.1 of Eretmocerus eremicus. Lineage (NCBI taxonomy): Eukaryota > Metazoa > Arthropoda > Insecta > Hymenoptera > Aphelinidae > Eretmocerus > Eretmocerus eremicus. Next base: position 12,752 of record JAPYYZ010007515.1, read on the forward strand.
CTTGTACTCAAGGTTCCGGGATAGTTTGAACCGATCATCTGGTGAGCGTGCGCCAGTTTCACGTAAGAATCCGCAAGAAGCACCGCAGTCCACGCCCACCTCGAATTTATTCCCCATAGCCCGGAATACAGCCTCCGCGATGGGAATACTTCTTATACGGCTATTTACTGGGCTATCGTCCGGTTTTGTCGTTGAATTTCTAGATTCCAAAGAAAGGAGTGGGGATGGATCGCCCGGACTGATCAGATTGTTCCGATCCCGAATGCTCCTTCGTTTGGGGCAAATCAGGTTAGTCAAGAGCGATAAGAGCGCCCAGATTTCCATAAGCGAAAATACCTATAGGTAGTCATGTGTTGACGTGGTTACGCATGCGCAAGTCTTCACAGCTCTGACCATGTTTTTGATCAGTAGCCTGTAGAATTACTAACAAAATAAGCCAAGCTAGATTAGATTTGATGCAGTATAACCGAAAATACAGCCGTTTCAAAATGGGACAGGATCCAAGGTTTCAAATCCGTGAGTATCGGGAAGGCGCAACGACTCTTGCAAGCTTCAAACGCGTATATATCTCTGGCTCCATTCCATCAATCGACATCCGGAAGCCCACATTTTAAAGGAAATTGAACCGGCCATCGATTTAAATTAGTTCTATGATCCAAAGCTTACACGCATACAGCTGACGAATTACAATATAGTACATTGTATAAGAAGTGAGGAATAGTTGCCGATTGCGCACGAGAGCGCCATGCGAAGCCCGAGTGCCCTCACACGTTGCATACTATATTTTTCATCACTCTAACCTCAGAATCGAATATTTCTCTCCATTGGGCGGCTCTCGTGGTGGAATAGTATATTACATCACTGAAAGCAGAAGGTGAGCTCGGACCCGAGGACGTGTTATCGACCGAGCGCAGCGAGGGAGACATGCTCTGAGGGCCCGAACGAGCTCTTCCGCCAGAAGTGATGCGATATTTTTCACCACTCTAACCTCAAAATCGAACATTTGCACCATTTTTGCGGCTCTCGTGGCAGAAAATATCACATCACCTCTGGCGGAAGAGCTCGTTCTGGCCCTTCGAACATATCTCCCTCGCTGCGCTCGGTCGACAACACGTCTTAGGGCCCGAACTCGCCTTCCGCCTTCAGTGATTTAATCTACTATTCCATCACAAGGGCAAGGAATCTCTCATAGCAACGTTGTTATAGTCTTCATTGCACAGCGTTGCCAAGGATTGGTGTGGCGTTTTTTTTATAACGTCACCTCAGTCGGCAGTGATATGCAGTATGCAACTTTTCGCATGCCTATGCCATGACGATATTGAGCACTTTCCAAGCCCGTGTGATGAAATAATGCGTCGCTGTGATCTAATTAATTAAACATGAGTTTTTTATCCATGCTCGTGGATTTTGAGTCTTAAAACTGATCGTAATCGATAGCTGAATTAAATTCTTCCAAAATAAGGCTTTCCGGATGTCGATTGGTGGAATAATAGAGTCGGGGTATATACGCGTTTGAAACCAGCAAGAATCTTTTCCCATTTTAAAACGGCTATATTTCCGATCCTACTGCATCAAATCTATTCTAGCTTGGCTCATATTATCGGTAATTCTACTCGCAATTGATCGAGAATACGGTTAGATGTCAAAGCTGCAACTGATGCATGGGTCCGGGATGAAGAGCAGTATCCATAAATATGTGATGAAGAGTGACTTACGAGACATCGCATTGCAATGTGGCATTGGTTGAGAAGCCCAGCTGGGTCCTGCCACGCGTTGGTAGTCGCGGTCTCTGAAACCCCATTGCTCATTATCTGACTGTCAACTCTGGAGTTTGATGGCCTTGCATTTGTTGGCTCACCCATTTGACATTCATTTAAATATTTCTTGAAGTCTTTGAGCACATGTAAGGATTCTACTGAAATCATCATGAGATGAGCTGAACTTTGGTAATGAATGAGTCACTCTTTTTAATATCGCACACTTGCAGGACTTATCGGTTCCTACTTTTTTCGGAACTTTGGGGATATCATCCATAGTTCAGAATAAGATGTCAATCACAGATTAGGGTCCCTAAAAGTTCCCCATACGGTTTGGCCGCAGTATTTACAATTTCAAAATTT
>JAPYYZ010007517.1:0-11988 GCA_030522705.1 Eretmocerus eremicus
GTCGGCCATCTTGAGCAGAGATTGTGAGGCTGTTCGTGTTGTGAGGTGCATTCGATGGTCCGTGCTTGTGTGTAATGGCGCGATTCGATGCGATTCGATGACGGGTTGTCCGGGTATTTTATTGTATGAAATCGAGCCACGTCGTATACGACACGCCAAATTGTGAGTGGATTTTTCTTGTATTTTTCGATAATGGAACCGAGCCGTGATAAATGTTGTGACGCCATGATGATGCGAGATATGTAACTTGTTGAAACGTCCGCGCAGAAGAAAACGTTTCAGAATAGAGTGGCGCCGTTTATTGGAAAATACCCTGGAGTCTTTTTATTTAATTTCGTAGCATCTCCCCCCCCCCCCCCACCCCTTGACTTTACAGGTGTGTGGAGAAGGTGAGCAGTGGGACGAGCAGGAAGCAGCACGTCGAGTCGTGACGCCGTATTTGGGCGTGAATCGGTAAAGATCGGTCGGGGTCCGTTAAACATAAATGAGTTGTGCGTGATACAAAATACCACGTCACAATCTCGAGCCTCTCAACAGTATCCCATGGTGAAATTCTTGGTTATCTCGAAACAAGATCCCCTGATGGTTCATCATCTCTAAGGAAACCACCCTCCGTTTCAACCCCTTCCTCAAGTTCCCGAAGGCTGGAAAAAAACACAATGGTGTATGGCGAGTGCCTGAATAATATCTAACGATAAAATTCTTGGTTACATATACTCCGGGTCCCCAATCATTTTTCTCACGAGTTTCGGCTATAACTACCGCTAATTTCCGACTCCTTCTGCATGTTCACGGGACTTCGAAAAACTCGATTCTGCGATTATCCATAAACATAGCCAACAAGAAATCAAAACTCCTCACACAGATGATCTAGACTCATTTTTGGCCATGTTCTGAATATTCTAAGCAGGCGAGGAAAATCACGAGCATACTTATGGTCTCCAAGACTATTCCGTCTGTGGTTGAATCAGATAAAAACTAGGACCAGTTGATAGCTACATTCTTGAAATAATGGCTAGAGGATATATCTAACATAATCATCGTCATATTCAATTCCTAATTCTATCAATCAAATTATACGAAACCGAAGAGGAGCTATGACTTACACATGAATTGGTTACCTACGAAGGTAATGCTACTGTTACGGGAATTCTAAGAGATCAGAGTTCAGTGGGACAATGATTAGTCAGTCATATGAACTCCTCAGTAGGATGATGCGAGGTAGTATCAACGTCGATGTGATCAACATCTTCTATTAAAGGAATTATGGTACTGAGGCTATGCTAAGACGAGCGCAGCGAGATCTTCCTCTCGTGGCATGAACAAGTTGTCGGTTTTCTCTTTTTTTGACACCCACCAGCCCATCTCCGACGCCCTCCTCACTGCATATCTGTATTTTTAGGGTATATAGGCATTTTCGCGGAACCAAAAGATTTCGTGTAATGGCCTCGCACTCGTATAGGGGAGCTATAAAACACTCCTTGGATACAAACTTTTTTTGGATAAACTTAGAAGGATATAGTACAATACACGGTCTGCAATGAAATTCCTCGAGGTAAAACCTACTTTTTTCGCATCCGAGTGATGGATTTGTGGAATCATTACGAGGATGCAGAAATTTTTGTTGAAATTCTGTGCGTGAAAGTTGAATTTGCGTACTGTTTCGTCGGAAGAAATTCGGCGCGAAAGCGCGCGATAATTCTTGCGAGAAGCTGTCCGCAATCAACGCTGCCCTTATCGCATACCGGCAACCTCGCCGAGCGGGACAAAGGGGATCTCCCTCTTCACGCACGTGTCTCTCCTCCTTCCGGGATCGACTCACTCGCGACAGGTTGTCAGTTCGTCTCTGATGCTTGACCTCGGATATACTCCGTGTCGATTGTCTTAGCGAATACACATTTCACGCCACTCTCTCTCTCTCTCTCTCTCTCTCTCTCTCTCTCTCTCTCTCTCTCTCTCTCTCTCTCTCTCTCTCTCTCTCTCGCCACGCGCTTCGAAAGTATTCTCTCGACGAGTTTATGCCCGTGCGCAGCGCTTAATCATACACCCGCGTTTAGTGCTCGTTTTCTCCCGGCCACGGGGCTAGGTTTTCGGCTACCACGCAAGAGGGGAAAATCGCTTCTACTCGTGGACCCTCGCGATCGGGCAATCTGTCAGAGGAATATGTTCGAAATTGGTGAATATGGCGGATGTAACCCGGATTCTTCCCTGAATTTTGAGTATGAAATTAATTTATGCAATTGGTTAGATTTGTACTAAATGCCAGCTCCAAGAGTGAATCATTCAAAGAGGATGTACACAAAGAGCCCTGATCCTTCACCAGACCCCAGTAGATGTTCGCGATCGCGAAAAAAGCTCGGTACGTTCATGAAGGGCAGCCAAGGACACGGTTCACTTGTATAGGTACGAGTCCCAGGTCCTGGGCGGATAGTACAATTTGGCTCCGAGGACACGGGCGTACGGTATCTAATACCCCGAGAACGCAGACACATTGTAGGAAAAAGTTCGGGCACTCGAGCAATTGAGCGACGGGTTGAATTTCCTGACATTTTGAACTTCTATCGGAGCACCTGTCGAACCGTCTATCTCCACGGACTCTTGAGCACATTTATTTCGGACTCTCTCACTCTCACATTGACAACATATTTACACCACAATCCACTTTCGTGCATTCTATGCATTTCATAAAGATACGATACCTGAGCTAAATTAGCACGTAACGTATCTTCATTTCCTATCCGAGAAAAAACGGAACTGAACCGTATTCCCAGCAGGTTTCATGCCTGCCTTACTCCTCTCCCCAATCTGAGCAAAATACAGGCATTCCAGTAGAGGAACTTTTTCATTAAAAGAGTCACCCCTCATGACCTACGTTTCCACGAGACACGAGTTTCCGGGTTCTCTGAAAATTGAGTGGTGGAAGGCGCTAGTCAGACTTTCTGCTGGGAAAGTGGTAATATGCAGATATGCAGAGGGCGAGAGCAGAGATGAGTTGGGTACTCATCTCTTGCGGAAGGAGCAGGGGTCACGAGAGGCGGTCCCGCTGCGCTCGTACTAGCATAGTCGCCACTAACTATTCAAGGACGAGAATAAGTACCATCTTGGCAGTACTATTTGTCGGATAGTTTGATAGTTCTGTAGAAATGCTTCAATTTGAGATCTGTCTATCAAGATTTTGCCAGTTCAACTCGCTAAATGTGGATGCTAGAAAATATGGGCATCGAACCGAGAGGCAGATCAAAAAATGCGGAAATTGAGTCTCAACTACTCGTCAGCCGTACAAATAACAAAATCACGATATGCGCACGTGAGATGTGATAAAATCTATGGTACAAAATCAACTCGGGAGATTCAAGACTCGCTCAGTCACTCGCGCGGGTGGGCTTCACCGCCCTTGGGTCGCTTCGAGGGGGACGACGCGGGCGTGATTCGCGGCCTGTCGCGTCCGCGATGCACCTCCACGTCGACGACGATTCGGGTGGTGCTGTCCGGCGATTCTCCGCGCTCGTCCGGTACGTCCAGGGTCGCAGGGTCGCGCCGCCGTTGCATCCGTTCGAGCGCGGCGGCGGCGGCGGGGACGAAGAGGACAGGGACGAGGTATCGTCGTCGAGGGTCTTGTACGCGTTCGAGGGCGACGCGGCCGAGCCGGCGGCGCCGTTCGAGCTGCAGGTCGAGGCGACGCCATTGGCGGTGGCCGACGACGAGGCGGCAAGCGCGAGCAGACGGGCCTGCTCCCTTACCTTGTTGAGCGCGCGCAGCATGTTGTCCGGCATGTGGTCCTGGATCATCACTGGCGAGATCAGCACCTCGTCGAAGTCGCAGGGGCCAGCCCACAGCGCCTGGTACACCGGCTCCCGCTTGCCCAGCATCTGCCTGTCGACACGCAGAGGCGCAAAATGTGCGCTTTAGTTTTCGTCGGCCTGTCACTGCTCGATGAGATAACACGAGCATGTGTGTATATGTGTGAGTGAGTGAGTGAAAGAGATATAATTGCAGCTACCAGAGGAGATCATTGTGAGATGGTAATTTTTATTCTTTAATGTTGCAGATATCCATCGAAGGAAAAATGTGGGTACGTGTACGCAACGGGCAGTAAAAATGTGAGGGCATCGAAATAAAGTGTTGGAGATAGAGTAAGGAATCATTTGCATCGAGCTGCGTACGACGACACGCTGACACGACGCCGCTTTGACGACTCACATCAAGAAGTAAACTTGCGTTCCATAAAACGAAGTAATGAGCAGGCGATATGCACCGCGTCGAGCATACATAAACGAGATATCAAGCATGCGAAACATGACACAAAAAAATCGACTTAGCTCAGTAAAAATACTTTCTTTATACGAGCACGCCTCTAACATCATTGCTAACCAGATGTGACTCCGCGAAACTTAAAGCAGGGTTTTAAATATTCTCAACTCAATCGGTATTCTAACGATATCAGAAAAAGATTCTGAATCATGAGTTCATCGGGTTTTCGGCCTAGGGATCGACTATTCTTGAATCGTAATGGAACCAATCTAAAAGTGAACTTTTGTCAGAAAATCGCGTACTTTGATCTACTTGTGACTCCTCTTTTTGCGAAATGCAATGACTTTGACACCTTTACATACGGAGGGCTTTGGGCAGCTCGAAATTCTCTAACATGCTCTACATGAGAAAAACTAAAAAAGCCCTCTATTTCATGAAATTATCGACTATCATTCTCATAAAATTAATATATCCCAAAACCCATTCGTCAGGCTCAAAGTCGTGCCTACAGTGACCTTACAATCTATTCACTAAGGGGAACATCTTTTTAAGCGATATATATGAAGCTTTGGAACTAGTGAGGGGGGGTCGGAAGTATTTGATTAGTAGGCTTCATCATAACTGTAAAGCATGAGGTTTTCTCCAGGTTGAGCTAAGATAATGCATTCCATCATTAACAAGTACCGGAAGCTACGCAAAACTGATATCCGTTATGGGTTACTCAATAATGACCATATCGTGGCAATATCTCACCGATAGCCTATCAAGTATGACAAGGTTACACGAAGAACTTATTTTTAAAGACGGAGCAAGTGGCATGTTCCAATCGAGGGAATAATGGTGAACGATGTTGGCTGTCGAAAGCGAGGAAGAGATCAACGCGTCATTGGGCTAATTGATACATACATTTTCTCTCAAGATTTGGGAACGCAGCGTGCAGGGATTTCCTATTTTTACGATAAAGATGTAACGCACAAGATGAAATCTCAAAGAGAAACGTATGCTTACATTACCTACGTGCTAAAATTATTCTGAGATTCGTATAAGGGTGTGAGTTTGTTTGAAAATTTGGCTTTGGAGTGAATAATGTTAATTATGATCAGGCTCAATCAACTTGCAAGCATTTCAATTAAAAAAAAAAAAAAAAAGACTCGCAAGCAGGCGCGCGCATGTCTGGAAGACTGACTCGCTGGCATCTTCGCAAGAGAGATGGAAATACTATATTTCAATACGAGTGCGAAAAAACTCTCTTTCGCATCCGAATGAGTTTACAGCCCCAGCCAAAGGCGAGGAATAATAACGAGGATGCAAAAAGTAGGTCTTACGACCGTGTATCAAACTATATTTTTTGAAAATCTGTGAGTGAAAGTTGCTAACCCGCGCAAGAAATTAACTTTACGCACAGAATGTCAAAACATTCTCTCTAATGCGGTTGATGATTTATATATGCTCAAACGCTGCCACTTTTTGCCTATGCTAAATTTGAAAAAGACGAAAAAAATTCCAGAATACACTCGATGTAATGGGAAGTCTCAGTTCCCGTCAAATAGGCCTACACGCGACCGATAATTGATTCCCTTGAGCGCCGACTCCAAAGAAATATTGCCAGGCCCAGGTCAAAGAGATATATAATATTTGTTCAAAGTCTGCAAGTTGCTCCTCCACTGTTTCAAACAAGCGATAAAGATTATTCCACAGAAGTGATTACATCTCTCGCCAGTAAACCTCCATAAATATGCATGATGCCGAATAAAAAATGAAGAATTTAATCATTTTTATCACATAGTTATGAGGGAAGAAGAGGTCAGTTCAACTCAGAATCTTCACATCTGAGAAAGATGTGTGTGTTTATAGTTACAGGGCTTGAAATTGAGGTATCTTGTAGATCAAAGATGACGAGGACTGCCTTCAAATCTGGCATCCCATTTTGAGCCCTCAGCAAACCCTCAGAAAAAAGCACATCATCAACAGTTCCTCAGAATAAAGTTCATTGTTGAGCATTGAGTCTATTTGAAACGGTTGAAAAGAGCGACTGATCTTCCGATAAAAATAAGGTTGAATAGAATTTGGGTCCTTCAATTTCAAGGTTCTACAAGTACAATACTCGAAAATAAAATGATGATAATTTATAGGTGATCAATACGAATAAAAATTCATGCACAAGCTATCGCCTTCTTCCGGAAAGAATATTTATAATTTTGTTTTTAAATGAATTGAATGTTAAACGATTCTTCAAACTAAAAATATACACCAACAGCCATCAAGCATTTCGATTTTGAGAGGCAAATTCGAGATGAGACAAGAATATCTAATGGGTAATTGCAGCCATGTACCACAAAAATAAAAAGAACGAATGAACGTTCCGGAGTAGCTGAGTAGTCCATTCAGAATTCCGGCTTTCTTGAACAGGTTTGTTTCAGCTAAAATAGGCTACTAAGTCATTTTCAGAACGAGTGAAAAATTTCATGACAATTAATCAAATAGAGTGTGTCGTGTCAGTTGTTTGTAAGATCAAGAAAAGGTAAAGAAGGTCTTTCATTTAGAGGGTCTGAGAAAATTGTCTGGTTGTATTGTAAGAATTGTCCATCATGCTTAAATCACAGGGAATAACATCCATTTCATCAGGAATATAGAGAGCGGGCTAACAAAACCTAGTTTATTAAAAAGGTACTTTTCATTCACATACCTCCAACGAGATTCATATTTTTCCCTACGAACGGAGAGAAATCATGTTTTAGGAGGAACAGGTTGCACTCAAATTCATCATTTTATCACGATTAAGTAGAAATTGGCTGAGCCCCGCAAGAATGAAATGGACGACGAAAATGAGATGGCAAAATTGAGCGATTTCGGGATCAGCGAGATGGCGGGTTCAGTTGGATGGAAATACGTTAAGCAAAGCACGGATAGCCAAGTACAAGCTAGGGCGGAAAGTATTGTAACAGAACCACGCCGTAAAAACTCTTCTCGTATACGACATTGTTCAACTTCAAATTGTGCGCGGTTTGCGCTCGCGGCTGAACTCGATCTTTGTACGGTCAACGATGTGATCTATCTGAAATGGTCTCATTAAGTTTTAGATTCTGCACAAGGGGGTCAGTGGTGGTGTTCTGCACTTTATAGTAGAGCCGACTCTAGACGCATTGTGCGTAGTAATTAGAGCGATGGAAAATTCGGCGATAAACCGAAAATACACGCGGAGGCGGAGAAACGGTTGCCCGTTTCTGACGCACTGAATCGCGCGCGTGGGAAGGATTCGACGCAACAGAGCGCTATCACTGAATAGAGAAATTTCTCGCCCCTGCAATTCGTAACGAGCCAACTTTTGGAAATTCGACCGAAACAGGTTCGTCGGGCATGAATTTGGGAATCGGGCTTTTCCGCGAGCTCGCTGAACAAAAGACCTCGCGTTTCGAGCGCCAATGAATGGGACGTAGAGAAAATTGAAGTGGGTACTCACTCGCCCCTGTTGGGATGGTGCCTAACCACGTGGATGATTCGGCCGGGCGGGTAGAGCGGCCTGTGCAGGGTGAGCGCGATGCTGGGGTCGGTGGGCAAGCAGGCCTGCGAGCGGGCCACCTCCTTGTCGTGCTGGTACTCGCTTATGCTGCCCCCGGCCTCGAGGTTCGCCGCCGACGTGGGCACGCTGCCGCAGCCGCAGCACAGCACCGAGCAAGCTATCGTCTTCCACTGTGGAATATCCGACGAGCCATTTTACACGCGAGGCATGATCGCCGTTTGGATCCATACGATTTAGATTGTGATTTCGATCCAGATGCAACAAAGAGAGTGAATAGCAACAAGATTTCCGACGTTGGAGAATTTTCTGTCGCGACGTTGAGTGCAACGTCGAGCTGCCGGTTTGATCGGACGTATTTGAATCTCAAATCGCGATATGCATCTGTGGGCTCGATGAAGGCAAGCTAAGTCTTGGGCTCGTCAGGCGCACAACACACCAAATGATCATCATAATTTTCACGAAATCGAGCGATGACGCGATCTTACTGATAGACGGAACAACGTTAGCAAAAGCATGCCTATAATAAAATGCGCATGCCAGAACGACGATTGAGTTCACACGCGTTCTTGTTCCGAATGAGAACCCAACTTCCGACTCTTTCGAGCGCTAAAAGCGGCTAACTTTTTGCCCACCCAGGCCATGATGAATCTTTCGCGTCTTTTTTTCTTCATTTTCAAGGAGACCGAAAGAAATAAATGAGCAGTAGAGGCGCCCTCATCCTCGTAATTTTCCACACTAATTCATCCGACGCTGGAACTTTTTTCTGTCTGCAGACCTTCTGCGGGCAACTCTCATTCTCATTTGATGAAAATTTATTCTAGCTGCGCTCCCTCGCGGGTAATTAACTCGGTATTTTTTGCAACCCACCCTAATATTGCACATCATTTTTATTTCGTGATTAAACAAAATAGTGCTGGACGTGCGTGCGGCAGGTTTGAATACTCTCATCTCATTTAAAAACACGGAAATGACTAAAGTTGGCTTGAATCGGCCAACGGTATTGAATGTATCATTACCGGAATCAAATGCGAATTCCAGATATGTTTTCCATGAGTCTACGGTATCACTATTTGCAAAAACATTTCCAAACAGAAAAATATATGATGTTACTATCGCAATTTTGCTAGCTCCGAGAGGCAAAGATTAAAAGTCGTGAAAGGGTTCATGCATCTTACGCGTTATTGAAAAGAAAACTCTGGAGATGAGCAAAAAAATCGAGGCATGGAGCGATAAATCCATCGGTTCAGAGGATGCAGCACGAGATGGAAAGACCTTGAGACAAGTATAAGTCAAGGAACTTGGGTCTCAAATCAGCTGTAAGTCTAGATTTAGCGTCAAACAATCGCGAGTGAAGAAAATTTCTAGAAACTAGTGGAGAATATATTCCTTAATCTCGTGCGAGGACTACTAGGGCGTCTGAGGGTACGATTCGCCAGCATACGAGCCTCTATCGATTCTCGTTCGGAGCGAAGGAGGTGAGAACTCCAGCGGGAATTCTCGCACATTCAAATCGATGAAAGCCTCCGAGGGGTAGGGTACGTAAAGCTCTCGCGAGATCGAGCGAGGCGGAGAATTGAGAGCAGGCCGAGGATTCGCTATACGGAAGACAGGCTAAAGTACTCTCTTACGTATTCTGGCGCACACGCGTACCTTGGGATCGACGCTCCTCTTGATGACGTTGATGAGGTCGGACCTGAGGCTCTCCATCTGCCTGAGTCCTATCCTGGGTATGACGTCCTTGCCCACGACGACGGACGTGATGAACTGCTGCGTGTACTCCTGGGCGGGCATGCTGAGCAGTCCCCCGGGCGGCGCGTACGCGAAGCACACCAGGTCCGGGTACTGCTGCCGCAGCAGGATGGCGAGGATGGCCGCGGTGCCGGCGCCGAGCGAGTGGCCCACCAGCGTCAGGCCAAACTCGTGAGTGCCCCGGCTCGGATCCTGCGAGACCCGTGCAAACCACGACGCATTATTAGACACAAGGAGTGCATTTTCCGCGGGGCGCGCGAGGGCCCGGCAGATCGATAGAGCGCCGCAACTCTTTTGCCCTCGGCCGCGACTCTGAGCTGTTCAGGTGGCCGGTGGCCAATGCTCTATAGACAAGCGCGAAAGCGGGCTGAAAAACAGAACTCATTAATTCGCTTCGAGTGCGTAATTCGAAACTGATTGCGGCTCGCGTTTGAGAGAGCAAACTCTCCCATCTCGCAAACTCTGGTTGCTCCGCCGTTGCTGCAGCTTTTTTCCAATCAACTCGCGATTCAGCTGGACCTGCTTGCGCGCTGCAATTTCACAGAGAAACGCTCGATCGTTCGGTGGGTGAATATGGTTAGCGATGCACGCGAAAGAGATTTTTTTCTCTCATAAATAGTAGAGAGAGGGAGGAGGAGAGGAAGGGGGGGCCGTCGCGACCACGATTGGAGCATATTTCCATACTGCACCTCGCGCACTGACCATAAATTATGAGCAATGCCACTGCAGGCTGCGTGCGAACGGAGTGTGCTGCCGGCTTCAAATTGTACTGCTTTGCATAGTGCTGACCGATAACGAACGAGTTTTACCTCTCTCAAGAGTCGCAACAGAAAACATAGACGGTTTCTTCAGAGTATTTTCATCATTCCCATGTTGATGTCAGTTTCATCGGAAAAGAGACATTTGAACGTGAGTGTGCCCAATTTCGTCACCCTCAGTGAACTTCCCGAAGATTCCCGCGTGCATCGAGACTTTTGGACGCAACTTAGCTGATTCAAACTTATTTCAAGATCTGTACAAAATAATTGTTGGGTGCCGGATTCCGACCAGTCAACTTATTCCAGACTCGACGGGAAGTGATTTTTCAGATAGCTCGTTACGGGACGTGCCGAATGTGCCAGCCTTTATGCTATAATGACAATACATGTCACGTCCACTCAAAGACTCTCAATGGAACTCAGAGATTTGCAAATAGAAAGAAAAAAAAATAAAAAAGGTTAAGTTTCGAGTAGTTACAGATTGGAAATCAAGTTGTTGTGATTTTCAAAATGATTCGTAACTTTTAACAACTTGAAAATCAGAATTATCTCTCGGGCCAGGAGGGGAGGCGGAGGAGGCAAGTTCACATTTTGGAGTTTTCGGGGAAAAGTTTGTTTTTGGCCTGAGCCTCGACGTTTCAAGACGCCTCCGCGAAAAATTCGAAGGGCGAAGGAATTGGGCACACCCATCCTCTTGCTCAAACAATGTTTGGGTTTCCTTATTTGTACAATCGATCTAAAATCAAATATTTAAGCATTTGATTTTCGAGACATCGAGATGAGAAGTCGAATAATTTCTCAGTACTATAAGGATTCTAATTTTTTCGATCAAAGTTTCGGAAAACTTACAAATGGCAAGGAAATTCGATCAGTTGTCTCAAAAACAGAGTCTTGGTTCTCCTAAGTGCAAAAGTCTCTTTTTAGATCAATGAAATCACTCTTTTCCTCAAATTGTAAAATATCAGATACGAAACAATTGCGCCGCTGGCTTCGGCTAACGCGTTTTGGAGCTTACACGGGTGGCGAGACTATTCCACGCTCACCTCAAAAAGCGCTCCCGGCTAAACTAGCGCTCTGGATTTACAAGCCGTACACGCCACGATGATGAGTTACGCTTCCTACAGATATTGCAATTTTGCAGCTAATCGATGCGGACGAGGAAGTAAATGCGGTTAGGGTATAATGTCGTCGGAAGCTCGCTATCGTTCCCGCTGATCGCGCATAATGACCAGAGCGGATAATTAGCATTCGAAACGAGCGGGCCGATCAGTTTCGCGAACCAATTCAGCATTACATCGAAGCTCGGTCTCCGTCTAAAGGCTCAGAACCAACATTTTCACGCTCGGCTGGTCGATAACACGGGAGAGGCGGAATTCTGCATTGCGAGGGCGTACGTGATTCAATTGCAGTCCGAGACCGATCAAATTGAGGGCAGTTGGAGCAAATGCTGAAAAAGCTCACCATGTGGAGGGCCTTGGCGATGAGTTGCTCCTCGGCGAGCTTTTTCCTTATGTACTCGGCGGCCTGGACCATGCCCTTGTGGCCGAGCCAGTCGTCGCGGGGCGGAGTGAGCGGCAGCACCTCGCCCTCCGCGTTCAGGTCCGTCATCACGTCCTTCATGCTCAGCGTGCCGCGTATGCTCACCACCACCTGAGAACAAAACGCTCGCTTCACACCTCTTCTCGGTAACAAACTGAGACCGTGGACGAG
>JAPYYZ010007520.1:0-11951 GCA_030522705.1 Eretmocerus eremicus
CTTTCTGCATCAAGTACCTGTCAGTTGCGCCCAGATAGAGCATCCCAAGTGACGAGAAAAATTTTGGGGTCGATTTTGAGTCGCGAGGTCGCTATTTTTCGACTGGTAATCGTGACGAACTCGCTTTAATCGATCCGATTCGATGTGGAGGAATGTTTCCGCCAGCACCAAACTTCTGCTAACACCTTTCTGCATCAAATACCTGTTACAAAGTCTTATGCAGAGCACTTGAAAAGGCAGAAGCACTTCCAAACAACTGTCTTCGCACTTCAAATTGAGCTCCGACTCTCCTGGATCTTTTAGATAAATAATCTTGCACCCACATCGTGCGTGTTCAAGTTCGACGAACAAAGCCTCGTTCATTTCATGTGTAACGGACGAATATTTCCGAGTTGACGAATTTCGCTCAAAAGCGTATTTTTTTCTCGACTGTCGTAGCTCTCCGCGTTCTGCCTCTGCCTCTCGCAGTTTACAATATGAAATTTAGAATAATAATAGAAAGTTTGAAAAATAGCAATATAGAGTGATAACAATATGAAGTTTACAAGATAACGACCTCGGGATTCAAAATCGACCCCAAAATTTTTCTCGTCCACTCGGGATGCTTTATCTGGGCGCAAATGACAGGTATTTGATGCGGAAAGGTGTTGGGAAAGGTTTGATGCTGCTACAACTTGTTTTTCAGATCAATTCCGATCGATTATAGCGAGTTCGTCTCGATTACCAGTCAAAAAATAGCGACCTCGCGACTCAAAATCGACCCCAAAATTTTTCTCGTCCACTTGGGATGCTCTATTTGGGCGCAAATGACAGGTATTTCATGCGAAAAGGTGTTAGGGTAGGTTTGGTGCTGGCGGAAACATTTTTCCACATCGATTCTCATCGATTATAGGGAGTTCGTCTCAATTACTAGTGAAAATCGTGCTTTGCGACTCAAAATCGACCCCAAAATATTTCTCGTCCACTTGGGATGCTCTATCTGGGCGCAAATCACAGGTATCTCATGCGAAAAGGTGTTAAGGTAGGTTTGGTGCTGGCGGAAACATTTTTCCACATCGATTCTGATCGATTATAGCGAGTTCGTCTCAATTACCAGTGAAGAATCGTGCTTCGCGACTCAAAATCGACCCCAAATTTTTTTGCGTTTCCTTGAGGTGCTCCATCTCGGCGCAAATCACTGATTTTCGATGCGGGAAGGTTTCAGAAAAGGTTTCGTGCTGTCACAAGTTCTAACCAAAAGAGCGGATTGAGGACATCGAGTATTTATTATGCGTGATTTATGGGTCCTCAAAATATGACACCTTGGCTAGTTTGAAACAGTATCTAGAGTTGGGGGACCGGCTTCGGGAGATCCAGATCCTCAAACTACAGGTTATTACCTTCAAAATGCACCCTCGAACGTCTCGATTGGACGCGATTTCCCTGGGGACATTAATTTTGATTAAAAAAAAGCGTTCGGCCCCACTGTGCGTCGCCGTGAACGTCACAAATGGAATATGCTCCGCTATGACTATCAATACTCTAGATAATGAACTTACCCTATAGATACCTCCTCAAAATCTAGAGCCTCTTGACCTCGGTGGGTCTAAAGATTTCTTTGACTCAGAGCCCGAATCGGATGAGCCGCGCATGTAATTCCACAAGAAAAAGCGAATCGAGTTCATAACGGAATCACTACTCCGGTCTCATCATTGCCGTCATGGGCGGGAATGATTCAAACGAATTATAAGGAGATTCCGTTACCTATACATGCTACCTGGAAATACACTCCCTAGGACAACTCCCTTCTCACCCCAGATTCCTACGACTGACGACAAACCCACCGTGGCCAAACAATACCGATACCCACCGACCCTCATCCAGAAGTACGTGAGCAGATTTTGAGGCTCAAAGAAGATGATGTTATCCAACCCTCCAATGAGTCAGCCCATTCTGGACCGTCCTGAGGAAACCTGGCCCAGATGGAAAGAAAAGGTACAGATTAGTTATCGAATTCAAGAAGTTGAATAAGAAAACTATTCCAGATGCTTACCCTCTATCCTACATCCGAAAAATACCAGAACTCGATTTCGTCAGCGGGTTTCATCAACTTGAAGTAGAACCTGTAGACAGAGCGAAGACCGCTCTTAGAACCACGCGTGACCTCTTCGAATGGATTTGCTTGCCCTTTGGTTCATGGTGGTTTAGACGGTGTTCTTCTTCACACACTCGAAGATTCAGTCAGTTTAGGGCACCTAAGAGTAAGCTACTCGAACATAATCATTCCAAGATTGAGCTTTTGGAGTTGGCGGGAGAGTCATAATCGGCTAATAAATAGTATTTCCATAAAGTTGTGAATAACTCCGCGGATCAGGGCAAAAAGAGATGCTAACGTTTCTCTCGCCCTAGTTGTGCACAACATAGTCAGTAGAGATAACCCTTCTCTCTGGATCAAATCGATATTCTAGTTTTCTTCTGAGAAATACAATGGGTGTGCTAACTTTCGAGGCTTGTTCAATTGGCTCGTAAACTATAGGAAGATGGAGCCAGTGATCACATTTTATCACTCGAGAACAAAATAGTTGGGCGAAGCTTTAGATCAAATGAAAGAGATAATCGGTAATAATTACAAGAAGACTTGGTCAGATTTGTGCGTTTACTATGAGAATGAGAGATGGCTCGTACATCTTCCTCTGGGTTTTTCCTCTCACAGGAGCCTATGAAAAATCGAACTCATGCTGGAATAGAATAACTACACTCCGGTTCTTTTGATCCTGTCAGTTGTGGGCAAAGTCTCGAACGTCCCATTGAGAGTGGCGAGATTTTGTTCGGATTCTTCACGGTTTCCAAGATTGATGCTATAGCCAGGAAAGAGTGGGAAAGCACTCAGGAAAAACCAATGCTCCCTCCTCAGTGGAAAAATTGAAGGATCCTCCCAAGGATCACTCAGTTACATCATTGTCAATCGAAACTGGTCTTAAACCTCAAACCAGCAATCAATAAGCTAAGACTCCCCGCTGTAGTAAGATTAACTCATGGGCTACGGATACGGAGACCAAGTCTGCCGCAAAAGTCTGCTCAAGCTGTTCTGAGAATCTTCACCTCTTACGATGCGCAATCTTTTCGACCGAAGAATATAGTAGATGGGAAGGCTTTCATGGCTGAGAAAAGGTTATGTCTCCTCGGTTTTGAGGCACATAGTGCGAAATTTTTCAGATCGGTGGAGTTTCGTAGAAAGTGTGAAGAAAGACATCATATTTTCATTCAAACGGATTCTCAGAAGTCGAGTGACAACTTGGCCAACGATGAACAGGTGGCTCTGGTTCATTGAACGAAGATAAGAAGCCCCCTGCGAGTCGGAAACATTCCTCGAACTTTCATTCGACCATCACAGTTAGCCTCAATTCGGTTAACGCTCCGGAATTTGTGCTTCCGCCTACGGCACTTGTGAGAGTGATCTCAGCGGATGGTTTCGCATTCATATTTACCGCGTTGGTTGATCATCGTTCGCAATCTGCCTCCATCTCGGAGAACGCTTGTCAAAAATTAGGAATAAGATATAAGTTCTTAGTTTCACGTCTCGGCACATGCTCTTTTGAGCCCTATCAGACGGAAAAATTAAGAATGAAAAGAACTCGATCCGAGGTCCGAATCGAAGGAGTGGCGGACCTCAATACTTGTGTATCTTGAGGTATAGCTAGCTTTATGCTTCAGCCTCAATTTTTCTCGAATTTCTCTTATTAATGACAGGCATTCATTACCCTTGGAGTTGCCGGTCACCAAGCTTCTATCTCCTCGAGTATGGACGAATGGAACCAACTAAAGGCTTTGGGTCTAGGTGAACCTAACTACTTTTAAATGAGATCATTTGATATGTTGCTCGGTGTTCACGCGCAAATAGTACTTGAGGTTATAGAAAAGACTGATATTGACTCTTGAAATGGACCTATTGCCACTAATACAGAACCAGAGTACATGATTCACTTGCTCGTCCTCGGTCGGCTTCTTGAGTATACGGAAAGCTCCCCAAATTGGAGATGTTTTCAAGGTTTTAAAAATGCAATAGAAATTGAGCAGGAAGTGAACAAGCTCTCTCTTGATTCTAAACAGTTGAGAGAACAGTGGAGTCTAACAATCATCCATCAACATATTCTAAAGATTCTTATTTGTTCCTTACTCGGTCTTTATTACGATTTAAAAAATCTCGGAAGCATCGCAAATCCGGAAAAGCTCCAATATTCGAAGGGGACCAAGCGAACGTTACTGAGCGAGGCGTGCACGCTCTTTTTTGGAATAGGCTATGTCAGTGGCTCATTTCATGGGATGGACCAATCAAAAGGGATGAAACAGTCAAAAGTTCGAGCAGAGATGGAAAGTGTCCGAAGTCGCCACGGTATAGCAAGTCGCCCAGTTTACGCAAAATTCAAAGGCCTGCAAAAACTTAGTTGAGGCTCATGGGCCTAGCGTTGCGCAATGTACGCGTACACCCTGACGGAGGAGGGAGGGGCGGAGAGGGGGGGGGGGTTATACGCGCGCTCTCTCTCAGCTCCCCTCCCCTCGCTCTTCTCCAACTGGTATGTCGCGTCATCTTCCCTGACACAAGATTCTCGTGGCTTAGACGATGACTACACCTGCCCGCGGTAAGTGCGGGCGCTTTTCCTGCGCCACGCGCACACAGCTCCCCGTGCCAGATCCATCCTCGCTGCAGCATCTCGCCATGCACTAGTGGTCTATCAGGAGCTGCATCCAACGCAAACACCCCGAGTGTCTGAGAGGACATCAGGAGCGAACGAGAAGCTACACAAGTTGAGGAATTTCTATAGCAGAGGTGAGTGGTTTTGAATTTATTACCACGTTTGTCCCGTTTTTGTTACGTTAAGAGGAGTTCAGGGTGAGGAAATCAAATTTCCCATCCATGCTTGCAACTCGCAGTTATTTTAAGAACAGAAGTCCCTGTCACGTTGGAATGGAATGGGAATTCCCATCCAATGTTCATTTTGTTCAAATTGAACTGGAGGGTATGCAAGAGTATGGAACTTCATACATTCAAATTCTAAACTTACACAAGAAGCTCGAGTTATTCAATCCCTTCCACAGCCGAAGGTAGAACAGATGATTGGCCAGGATATTCGAAATTATGTACCGAGTACACTAAAAAGGAATAATGATGAGATGGTGGATTACTTCCCCTGCGGTGAGTTGCATCTATACAATATAGTTCACGGTAAACCGAAAGAATCAAACTATCAACCATGATGGCATTGTATATCCAAATATGCTCTGAGTGATCCAGCGAGAATCTCATTATCGATTGAAATTATATGTGTATGATATTCTCTTCTGAATTGTACAGGGAAAACCATTGGGTCAAATGTACGAAATGCCAAAGAGGGTAAAAATCAGCATAGCACGCAGATTGAGGAATATCAAGACGACAGCTGAGATGAGAATGAATTAGTATAATTATAATAAATTAAAAAAGGGTAAAACTCATCCTTCAAGTTCAGTTTAGGAGCATTTTTGGGCGATTGTCCACGTATGAATAATCAGAACAATATGCAAAAGCTCTATGTGTGCAAATATGGAAAGGAGGAATTTTGAGAGTACCTCCTCCTGCAAACCTCATTAATAAGGGTTTTGAGGTGAGGATGGTTGTCCCACTGGGACAAAATCATTCATCCAAATCATAGACCTTCGAGAAATTCAGATATGCGAGAGGTTGCAAGGAGAAGTTTAATATTTCATATCATTATTATGATTGATATCGATTCAATCGGATCATGTTCGAATGCGGGGTGAGTCATTTTCGTACATAAACATGCATTATACATACATTCGACTCAACACTCATTCCTATTTCGCCGAGTGCAATCGACTACAGCGGTACACAAGTGGTGTCAATTCCTATTGAGTATTCTTGGCTCGGAAGGGGTGTTTCCTTATAGAGAGCAATCGAAAGCAGTTTCCATCGATGTATCGAAATCTTTGTAGTGATCTTGGCTCAAGAGAGAGTGAAGCAAAAGAACATACAAAACAAACACTACAAAACAATCATACTCAACAACCATTCTGAAACTAAACTTGGAGATCTGATCTCTACTCGTTACAGAGCGGGGTTCATACAAATAAGTTATACTCATAGCTACACACCCCAATGATATTCTCCTTTGCGTCGTAATTCCACTCTTCTGAGTATCCCGGATCGAGGGGACGAAAAAATTTCTCATTGAAGTCATCATGGTTACTCTCGGGGAGATTCAAGAGTTCATGTGACTGTTTGGTTCTCGCTCACAGACACGACTTCAGAAATAATTGCAGGAGTATTTTCCACTCGATTCTCATTCGAGTACAATATTGTGTTCCCGAAAACCACGGCGACCTCACCGAAACTTCGAACGACTCATTCCGCATTCAAACATGATTCATATTCGATATTGACGATTTCACTATCGAAATTCGAATGATCAGCATGAAGGATCTAAGCAGGTCGAGATTTGACCAGAATTCGTAATTTATAAATTTTTTTTTTCATGATTTATTTCACTTTCTTGGACCCTCAAGAAGTGAAACAATGTATGGAAAACCTAGAGAAAGGTCTGGTACGTACGTCGTTTTGAGCCCAACTCGAGCAAGACATTTGCAATAGATTCATCATTTTCCAGGAGAAATCGATTGAGAATCTCCGGATGGTATCCTCTGTGAAATATTAATCCAAAACTCCCCATATATCCTCTTCGGTGATGCAAAAGATGTTGTTGGAACTTGAATTTTGATCCAAACTAGCCTGGCTGGGTATTCCTCATCGAAATTGTAGACCTCATAATAGTACGGTATTCTTGTCTACGGTGAGAAAGTCTTGAAGAGAAAATGATGTCTGAATTATATTTCCATAGAATCTGACATCAGAAATGTACGTTCAATATTACTGTGGCGTTTATACTTGCTGAAACCAATTGCTCGTATTTATCATGAGGTGTATTTTGTACCTCGCGATGATGGACGGAAATGATTCTAAACTAGATTACTAAATCATCAAAAATCCATAGCAGATGCTCAATACAGGTGAGCCTTCATTTTCTTGCGTCGGCGCGGCGTAAAGGGTCCCTAGATAGCGATGCAGCCAATTTAGACCGACATCCGTTTGAGCTTCCAAATACTTGATTAGCCAGTATCATATGATGGCTCTTTCCAAAAGGATTCACATCTTTATTTGGAATGGGAATAGTTATTGAATTCCCCACAGGCCTCGTCATTGACTTTGAAATACTGTCAAAAACTTGTAAACAGTGTTTTTTCCAAGCTCATACTCTTTGTGAGGATTCACATTTATTTCAAGAATGGTATCAAACTCACAAGCCAATGTGCCAAAAAAATTTTGATGGACCGTCAACTGCCATGGAGTAAAAAGCAGCTGAGATCATGGGGAGGCGGTTGAAAGCAGCATATGATGCTCATCATACTACCGTGATCTCTAATGGAGATGCTAAATTTATTCAACCGTTGAATCAAAAGCAAGTTTATGGTCCAGATGTTGTGGTGGAGGAAGAATGCGTCAACCATGTCTCCAAGAAGTCATCAGGACTAAGAAATTTGAGAAAAGGATACTCAGCAAAAGGTGTTACACTTGGTGGAAAGAGAGTTGGTGCACTGGAATTGGCAGTAATTTGTGCGGTAAGTGAGTTCAATATGAGATGTGAAGCATCGGCAAGGATCAGAGATAAAACCTTGAGAGGTGGAACATCAGAAAGCATAATTCAAATAGCTTCTCAGAGAGATGAACAAAGAATTCGCCTCAGTAGATTACTTTCTCAAGCTACACAAAATCAATCCCTGCGCTGAAGAAAGTCATCTGAAAAGGTTCAAAAGAGTGAGAAGAAGAAGACAGAGGACATTCTCTATGAACCTGGAGGTTCCTGAGTGAGCATTTGTATATGATCAGCAGATCATTGTTAGTTTCTTCTTGAAATGCATTATTCTCCAATTTGTATTTTTGACGATTCATACAGTCTCAAATTCCATTTGGCGATGAACCCATTGATGGATCTGTGTGAAATTTCGCTGACATCATCAGTATGACTAGTAGAACAGATTTATAAGACAGTTTCCTAATCCACTTGGTCCACTCAGTACTATAATGGTGGGATCCTTAAGACTACCATCAAAACCATGCAATAATCCTCTGTTTCAAGGATGTATTCAATAAATCAGTCATAATTTTGCTACATAAAGTGTAATACTAGTTGCTCTCACGAAAATGCTCATCTTGAGTATACTTTTCAGGGAAAATTCCCCCAGAAATCAGAAGTTGATGGTTCATCGCCAATTGAATTTTGAATATAAGCTGTTTTCAAGGATAGAATGGTATCCTTGAAGGATATATGAAGACCAAAATAGTACATTATGCACCGAGTTTGTGAGGTTGTCGTGCGCTCCTGGGCGATTGGTTTTCGGCCCGAGCCGCAGGCGAGGGTCGAAATAATCGTTCCATTATTTTCTTGTACTTGATGGGACAAGAAAAGTTTCGGGGGGCTATCTCATATGCGCTCCAAAATAGCGTTTCGACCTGCCTATATCCTCAATAAGTTGAACCAGATATTGGTTCGTAGATTCTTATATATCCTCCATGATTCGAAACAGAAGTTCGAGTTGGTGATTTGAATTCATGAATCGCTCGAAGATGAGTCAAGTAAAGTCATGTAGATAAAAATCTGAATCTGGGAATGATCCAAGTCTATCACATTTCCTCTGAAAATTTCATCTCACTATCATGTCACAATCATACTCTACCACATTTCCAAAAAATCACCAACATATTTAATCTTTACCCGTGACAGAGCAGGGTAGAGACCTGATAATCATCCACATTTCACAATTATACACCCCAAGAAGATTCACCTTCATATGGCAATTCCGCATCTCTGAGTACTCTGGACCAAAAGGGCGAGAAAAGTTCCCAGTGAAGTTATCATGAGTATTCTCAACCCTCTAGTGCCCCGTGGATCTTGCAGGACCCATAATCAAAAATTCACATCGCGAATACTGAAGGCAATAAACTATGACTATGGGGGCTCTAATACTCTGTTTTCAGGCTTGAGCAACCATCTTTCACGGTTCGAGTGCTTCATGGAGCTATCATGGTCTTTCATATTGCGTTTGCTGCACTACTCGACTCGCCCTCCCAACTCAGAGGTCTGAACCCGAGAGTCAGAGGAAGAGAGAGCCGTACCCGCCCTCCTAGGAGGAAGGGAAGAGAAGGAAAGTGACGAATGTGTCGCTAAGATCGCTGCAACTCAAGTTCGGAGGCGAAAGAGTTGGATCTTCAAGATCGGGCACATCCATGTCAGCCTCCTTTTCTACCGGCAACAGTGAGCTTGGAGACGATGACTTCGAGTGGAAGACGGCTGGATGGCGCAGGAGACCCAGGAAGAGAGAAACGTCTCGAGGCCAGAGCACGCAAGAGGGAGAGAAGGAGAGCGGAAAGGAGAAGAAGAGCAGTGACAAGAACAAGTGACGAGTGAGACCGAAAGCTGCGTTGATCGAAATGGATCAGAACGCCCCGTCCTATGCAGACATGCTCAGGGAGGTGAAACAGGGATAGATGGCCAAGGAAGTCGCTACTAAAGTAACGAGACCTCGAAAGACGGAAAACGGACGCCTGCTCATAGAATTGCAGAAAAAAGTCAAGGCGGACTCGGTAAAGGAAGGCATGAACAATGGCAAGACTTTGTTTCTGATTTTGGAAAGGTAAGACGCCTCACACCGATGCGCGGAAGTCGCGGTGTAAGTGCTTGACATCGACAAGATCACTCTGCTACTGGAGCTGGAGGATGCAGTTATGGCTGAGCTTGGACAGGAACACACTGATAGCATCACTGCAAGAACAATCTGGCCAGGCTGTAGGGGGACCCAGACCGCTGCCTGCGGTACGGGCACCTGTCAGCGGGATGTGATAAACCCTAATCGCGTCGGCCAAAACGGTGCTCCAACTGCGGTGGCGTAGGGCATATAGCTCTTCACAGTACAGTGAAGAAGTCAAAGTGCCTCAGCTGCGAAACTGTTGAGATGGCTAACAACCATCATTTTGGAATGCAATGTTTCACTGCCTATCCAACAGGCAAAAACAGTGAGAGAGCGCGAAAACAAGCATGGAAATGGCTGATTTTCTGCAGTCAAACTTTCACAGGAGCGATGGCGCTCATGATCTCCTCGAGGCGGAAGCTGCAAAATTGGGAGTTGGATTACTCATCATTTCGGAGAAAAACCTCAGGGCAGAGCGGCTGCGTATCACCGACGATCTTGGAAGGGGAGCAGCTATTCAAGTATGGAATGCCTCTCTAGGCAATGCAGAGCTAGCTGTGAGCGTGAACGGGTTCGTTTGCGGTGTCATTGGCGAGCTTGGTGTGTAGAGCTGTTACTTTCCGCCCAATGCTCCGATCGATGCCTTCTGGCGTCAGCTAAAGGAGCTCGAAAAAGACTTGAGGCCATGCAAACAACAAGGAGGGGCCCTGTTGTGGTAGCCGGGGACAACTCCAAATCATCAATTTGGAGTGGAGGCGAAGGAATGGACTGCTCAACGAGGTGGGAAAGACGACATGGCATCGAAGTGCATCTCCTCGACGTCTTCCTTCGCGGCAGGTCCTCGACGTGGAAACACTGAGCGACCACCGACACATCCATTTCAGTATAAAGAGTGGTGTGACCGAGAGAAACGCTCAGCAAACGACGGGATAGTCAGTGCGGAAGCTCGAGACGGAAAACTCGAGAACACTATCTCGGCAGCCGGTAATCCGGGAAGGAATTCTCGACGGATGGCACTGTGGCCAGCGTCACTAGGAGTATTGTCCAGGCCTGAAATGCTTCCATGCCACAGGGGACGGAGCCTCGTTTTAACAGGAAGGAGCTCCATTGGTGGAGCGAAGAAATAAAGAGCCTCCACCTTATCGCTAACGCGAAGAAAAGGCGAGTATGGTGATCACGCAACTTTGGACTTGCGACGATTGCAGCTGGGCAGAAAGAGTGGCCTGAAACCTCCTTCGGAACGCCATTTGCCGAAGCAAGAAGGAGTTGACATCTGGTATTTACAAAAACACTTGTCGAGTGACCAAATAACAAGAGCACTTGTCGCGTGAGCAGTCAATAAAAGCACATAACTTCTCTGTGCAACAAAAGTACTCGTCGAACGGAGCGCTCAAGAAGAGAACATGTCGGTTTCTGGGAAGCTCTCGCTCGAAGGCCACGCCTCCCGAAGCACATGATGGTTTTCCGTGCAACAAAAGCACTTGTCAGCGCCTTCTCAATTCTCAGGGCTATATACGATAGCTCGCCCGCGTGAATTATTCATGTATCCGGGAAACATGATTCTGGAAGTTTATTTTTCTTGCGGATCGTTTTGATGTTTTGGGATGAAATACAAATACCTCAAATTCAAACTATCTATATCTCGATATCTTCATTAAATCTTTCTGGATGAAATGACAATGCATGGGTGTCTCGGACTGTTTATTGGCTTAACGCCGACGTTTCGACAGCTTTTGTGCTGTCATCTTCAGGGCTACAAAAATTCAACAAAGATCCGTTATAATTTTAAAAAATTTACAAATCTCGAAAATGACTGGTCAGAGAAACTCACCTAATAAGATATAATCATATCACATGTTTGCTTAACTGCACAGTGGCAGAAGCGTCGAATCCTTGGCAAAATCTGGGTTGGGAATACAGAAAATGAGTGGAGGTGGTAAAATACAATTATTATTTGGAGAAAATTCAATCTTACGTTCGCCGAGGGGAGCGACACAGGGAAGGCAGACCGCAAGCGCTGGCACAGATGACAGTGGCCTAGCGAGAAGTGCGAGTGCAAATTCGTCTGCCATCCTTATATACGCTACTCCCGGCGAACTCCCCGCAAACTGTGAAAGCCGCGAGAGAACCAGGCTGAGGTATCAGGAGAGCGCGAGACGTGCAGAGGTGGCACG
>JAPYYZ010007523.1:0-14951 GCA_030522705.1 Eretmocerus eremicus
CCTCGCCATGTATGCAAAGTTTTGCCCTATGACAAATGAAGGACATATTCTATACCACTCTATGATCTCCGTCGGACCTGCAAGTACAAAGTATTTAGAAAGATTCAATACTTGGATCATTCTGCTAAAGGAAAGTACATAACTCGCGTACCTTTGTACAAGATAAATGTCAAAATATCTCAGTAAGCAATGAGTGGTGTATTTGTTCACGTACTATTCTCGTGCTCAATTCCTAGTCATGATTCTCCGTAATCACGCGAAGCCACTGAGCTACTTTGACGATTATAGCAATATATCTTTCAAATCTAATCATCTTATCGAGATTTTTGCAGACTTGGAGTATCGCAACAGAAGCACAAATTGCGCAACGATCGATCCAATAGATCAACAAAGCGAGTCAACCGCGCGTTATTTGAACAGTCAGGCAGCTGATATCCTTATTTCTCCCGATCGAGAAGCTTCCACGATTTCAAGCCAATCAACTCTCATGACTGTTATTAATTAATTCCTCACACGATTATTAATTTGTGTGCTATCCCTGGGCCAGCCAAATTCCAGAAAAATCCAACACTCCGCAAATCAGGAGGCGGATAAAGGAGCAGTCAGTGGTTTCATGTCTGCGACGTGAAAATGAATACGCGAGCCAAAAGGGGAAACAAAGGAAGGAAGGATTCCTGCGCCGTTATACGGGTCGCTGGAAAAGGTCTACATTACAGCGCGCGAGCGACGTTTGCAGAGTGGCAAAGCAAAGAGAGACACAGAGAGGAAGAGAGAGAAAGACGAGCGAAAACGGAGAGAGCGAGAGAGCTATGCGTATCACTACGCTCGTCATCGTCGCCGTCGTCGTCGTCGTCGTCTCGAGCCTCGAGCGAGATAATAACTACGTTTACATAATGAGCGGTATCCGAGCTCCCCCGCAACGTTTCCTTGACGGCGACGACGACGTCGGGTTATCGAGAGCGTCGAAAAATAGGCGAGACGACTGCGACCGAGCAGCTAGACGATATCGTCACCCTGCACACTGTATGCGCAATTTCACCTCGCGAATTTTCCGGGAGACGCGTCAACGACACACGTGGCAGCGCTTTCAACTTCCGCGAGCGGCGCTTGTCGTTTCCACTCATGCACCTGACACTTTGTTGGCGCATTTTGCAGCCTCGGCCAGCCGGAATAATCACTCTGCATCTCTTGGAAGTCGAGTAGGCCAGGTGCTCGTTTGACTCAGGAGTAGTTTCATTTCAGATGCTAAGTTGGCTCGATCATTAACGCGCCCAATCGCGATTTTCTTAACCGCGGACGGATGGATACGTTTCTGTCGATCGTTCAATCTCACTCGGGGAAGAATCGATCGATTGCAAGAATAGTAGCTTACGTATATACTACCTGGAAGGAGATATCATTTTTCTTGATGGTTCAGTTTTCCGAGAGTTTATCTACGTAATTAATTGACGACAATTCTGAATCATCAGAGGGGGATTTTGCTTCTCATCGATCAGGGAAATCTACAGCTGTGAAAATTGTTGAGCGAATCGCTGGGAGAGATAGTGAATGATTGTTATCGATCAATTCTAAGCATGACAAGCTCTTTCAAGAGTAGGATCTGTGCGCAAGTAGCGGACTTATCGATAAACGGTTACGAAATCAAAGGCTCATCTGCGGAGTGCACGAATCTTCGAATCTAGAGTCGAATCTAGGGTCGAATTTAAAGAAGGGGAAGATTGGGCCACAAAGACTTGGAAACGATTCAGATTGATCAAGGAAGAAATCATAATAAACTGGCTCATAGTTCCAAACGTAGTCTCCGCGGTGCAGTAGAAAAAAAAACAGGAAATGAATGACACCTGCTTACACTGTTCGAGGTACACTCATGACTTTTTTAGTCTCGTTTTTGAATTCCCCATATCGATGCCTCCTATCGAGAAGCTGCTATCTCAAAACTCAATCCTGGAAGATGCTATCTCTTATACTATTAACTTAGGAGATGGCATCGTCTAGAATTACGTTATGAGATGGCATTTTCTCGATAGGAGGCGTCGATATGCAGTTACTGGCGGCAAGCAAAAATTCAACTAAAGCATGATCTTAAACATGTAACACGATTCAAGGTACGGCTCATTTACTCTCTTCAAAAAATGTTTATAATATCGATACGTGCATAAATACAGAATAAGTGAACATCGAGTATCTACCATCCTTTTGCACTCAGCCATAAGTAAATTGAATCGATAATGTATTTATTTTCCGAGGTCATATAAATTAGAATTATCAAGTAATCGATGGATAGATCGTTGTGAATCACGAAGTTGACGGGAAACTTTAGTCTGATAAAAAATGCTTTTCTGTGGAAGTCCTTCAGGTGACAATTTTCCATAGTTCACTCAAGATGATAGATTAATCATGAGATTCGTAGTGAAGAATTTGAGGTAATTTATTAGAAAATGAGAGATAAACTGTTTTTCATCACATAAGCGAGCCAGAGCTCTTGATATCGTATCGCAGTCGAGTGCCTCTCATTGAATGGGCACGGATTACAATCGCTATCCGAATCTCATCCTCCTACATAGAATGATATTTTTCACTTACATCAACTTACTCATTTTCAGTTGGAACAACGTGGCACGTACGAGCAATGAAATCGCCCGGTCGTTCTCCATCAATTTTAACAATATACATCACTTCACAGGTTGCCAACCTTTTCCTCAAAAATGTCAAAATTTCACAAAAGCTCGTAACTATCTCCATGAGAAGACAGCGCGGTTTATTCACCAGTGTGAATTTTCACAACTGCCTTTTCGGTGGCTTTGGCAGTTCGGAATCCACCATAAAACTGTACATTCCATGAAATAACGTCGTGAAGAGGTTAAGAACGCATTAATAAACAAATAAGAAAAATAATTACCTCCACCTCGTACCATTCGATCCTAAAATCAACTCTCAATCTTCCACCAGAGCCCACTGCGCAGCTCGATGAAGTGATCATTCAATCGCGCGATTCTCATCTCCGACCATACATTCCCCACAGCGCGTCCACTGGCAAAAAGGCGCCAGCGCAATATCCAGAAAAAGACACCGAGGCAAAACTCGCGACTATCGCAGACCAGATCGATGCGCCGACTCTATGGCCATCCACTCACACCCCATAGACTCATCCAGACGCGACAACGACGTAGCCTCGTACACATATAGATCTCATGTATGAAGAGCCGCGGGAGACTTGCGGGGGTCTCGGTAAAAAGCGATATGGTTATGCGGTTATCGAACTCTCTCTCGGCATAAGCACATCCACCCATGTATATACCTATACACTAGCTCATTTACTCGATTCTCGCGTATGTACGTGGTCATTACGCCAGACACGAGTAGTCACCGTATACGGTGCTATGCTGGCATATTACGCGTTCGTCCAATTAGGGCCGCGATAAGAGCCATATATGCACGAGGGGCAATACACGCCTTCGATATATGCCGAGATAGAACGGGGCACTGCGCTCGATTTTGCGGCCCTTCGAGAGTCCTCGGCTCTCGATGAGTTTGTCAGAGTCGAGAGGGCAGCTCGATTGATTGTGAAATGTTTGATGGGGTTCGTGCGGGTGGGTTGTAATGGAGCGAGACGTACACACGTGGGGTATATGATATCGAGCGTGGTGAAAAGTATCATGGCAGAGGATAAAAGCGAAACGGCCGAGATAAATTGTAATCCAACGACGGCGAGAGCTGGATTAAACGATCAGCCTTTATGGTGCAATTCTAGCGTTGTTTACGGTGCAACGAGAGGAGGTCGAAGGGCTTTACGGCGCGAGGAACAATTCGCTCCGCATTTCGTAATGGGTTTTTTAATCCGGGTGTGCGAAACTCGGTATGAATTCATCAATAGGGCAGAGGTGAAGGGGCTGAAAATGATTGTTGATGTTTGACGAGAGGAAATCTTGGGGGACGCGTGCGGCGCGGATTCCGGATGACGTCGAGCTCGTCCCAGAGGTGATCGAGTCTTGGGCCGACGACGCGTCTGCTTGTATTGCGCTCGACGGGATCTCTCGGGTGGGTGCGCTTGCGAGCAGGCAGCGCTGTGTAGCCTATTCCCTTTGAGCATCGCATGCTCCCGCAGAGATTTTGTCAATCTCAAGAGTAATCCATCTGAATTTCAGAGACGGGGATCTTTTGATGGATTATATTGCTCGTGAAAGAATGAATAGCTTGCTCGCGTTGTCTCTGTGCCACGTTCAATACTGCGAGTGTCACGGATGAGTCGAGAGGAGTAAGTCGCTGTCTTGCAGAAATTGAATTTGGAATGAGGTGTGTGTCTTGCTTTGAATTGGATCGCGCTTTAAGGTCATGTAAAAGCTCTACCTCGCCGACATTCATCATAAATTTATTTAAAATAAAGCAAAACGATTTTTCAAAAAGTATAATAGCTCCAATTCAAACTGCGTATTGGCAGAATGCACCACTGTGTGGGATTTTGGAGTGATCCGCGGAGAGCTCTTGGAGTAATCCCAACTCTAGTGCGAATATGTTATAATTAAACCAGAGTCGAGATTATTCCAAGAGCTTTCCACGGATTACTCCGAAATTTCACACAGTGGTGCATTCTAGTAATACGCCGTTCGGACTGTCGCTACTTTTTCGAAATATTATTATTTTTGTATTTTAAATCAGTTTCTGATTGATGTTGATAAGCTAGAGCTTTTCCATCCTTTTAACACGAATTACGCTAGTTTGGTTTGGATCCTCGGTGACATGGCGCTCGAGATAGATTCGGCGGTACGATAGAAGAGCGACACAAATGGGAACAATTTTTCGTTGAGGCGGAGCTCTGTTCATGAAATCAAAAGAGATGAAATCCGTAACGAATTCGAGATAGCCGCTGCGGTTCACCAATCTGTCACGTGCAGTATAGTAACCGCGGCGCCGGCTGAAAATCGAAAAGGTACCTCTCTTATCGTCATCGCGATAGATCGCAACTCCATGTATTCCAGAATTGATTAGAGCAACAAAGCGCAGCAGAGTTTGGAAGCTTTCGGATAAAAAAAGTGAGGATTGGAGGTGAAACGTCAGTGTCGGCACGCGTTTTTAAAATTTTTTCGTAGAGCCATACCGGTAGCTACGCTAGTTGTCATCAGAGCCCACAGAAGCGGTCGGCGATTCAGTCGCGAATATGCAAGTCTATCGCGGAAAAGCATCTAGCACAGCTGCACGAGGAATCATCGTACGGTACAGTGGCAAGCCTCGCAAACGAACTGTAAGTATCCAGAGCAGCAATTGACTCACAGTCTGCGACTAGTGCTGCTCATAACATTATGCCCTCTCACGGCCCTCTTTCAAATTTCCCGCGCGATGCGCCGTACAAGCTAAGCGAAATTGAGAAGTGGATTACACAGTGCAGGTATATATCCCACGGGCGAGGCTGCGCTTATGGAATTTCTCTCGCGCGCACGTGCCAAGCGTGTATTACACCACGTGCTATGTATGGCGCGGTGCATGCATGCGTGCCTCAGACACGATTGAGGGCATTGCGAGTTTGTGCAGTGCGCCGATCATCGTATGCGCGTCGTTTGTAGGGAAAGCGAGGGAGGCGTTCTCTCGAAGCTCGACGCCGTTTGATCCTCGGACCGATCATCCGCAATTGCGCGACGTGTTGTGTTTGGGTGTATATAGGTGGTCCGGGAGGGACGTTGGTATACGATGCATTTGAGCGTTTGAGCGATTGACGTGGGCGTCGATATCGAAACTGTCGAGAGGCTCCTGCGTCGATAGCGGAAATTAATCGAGAGCTCTGTGGGAGAGGACGAGGACCTGAAGTGTGCTTGCAAGCTCGCGGAGGTCTGAAGTTGACTATTTTTTACGACGAGAGGATACTTGTTGAGTTGTTTCAGGTATTCAGTTGTCTGCCTGGACTATAGCGAGGTAGATCGGAAGTGAGCGTGAGGAATACTGTATTTTAATTGTTTGAGTCGGAGCTTTCGTGAGAATGATGGATGTACCAGAGATGAAAAAGCAGATGATTTTTTGCGATGATAACTCGAATCAATTTACGTCAGGTAGCCACAATTTAGCTCTCAGCACGAGGTAAAAGATAGTAATAGCAGCTAAGCAAAAAGGAGAGACTATTTCGATGATATCATCTACTTTCGTCACATGAGTTATTTAGAGTCAAGTCTAAGTAGGTCTACTTTGGCAGAAATAGAGATAAAATTGAGCTTGAGAATCATCCTGTATTTCCCAAAACAACTGTTTGCAGACATCTTTCTCCTAGTGTCCAGAAAGCCAGCCTTCTCCTTTCCTTGTAACTCGAAAGTGGTCCTGAAGATGAAATAAACCACGAAACAAGTGTCTCATCAAGTTGAAGAGGTAGCTTAAAACTGACCTCAGATTTGAGATTGGCCCTAATCTTAGCCATTTCTTGTAAGAGTTCAACTTCAGTATTTTTTATGGAAATTCCTACTTTTGACCTCAAATCCTGAAAAACTCAAACATTTCACGGTGCGATATGGTTTTTTCTCATTCTTCAGATGATCCTTGAGGACCATTCAAGGGTTCAAATGAGCCCACTTGCATTTCAATGCACCAGAGCTGAAGGAACGCTCTGGATTCGGAGGGCTATCATCTTTAGAAGTTTCTCCAAATCCATTCTTCGTTCATTCAGAATGCAAGGTGAGGAGGAGGAATTCCTGCTCATCAGAATAAAGTTAATGTTTAATTAGAGAATAGTAGTATTTGTCAAGGACACGGGTCGGGAGCCAAAAAGAGTCGAAGGGTTTTTTTGGTGGATGTGTTTTGAGTCCATTGCATTTTACCAGCTTTGACGCATTGAAATGCAACTGAGTAGTCTCTGACCCCCATATGACCCTTTAGGGTCTCCTGAAAAATTATGAAAAAACCATATCGGATCGAGTAATTTTTTTTCTTCAAGGCAGAATCCGAGTTCTCCGTTTGGATGAACGGAGTCAACCTCCCCAAAACAATCGCGGTCATGGTCAAGGTTAAACCTGAGATAATATTTTAGTGTCCACCTCAATGTTGTGTAATATCTTGATGCCTCGTGTAAATGAGCGAACAAAGGTTTTTATATGTTTTAAGTAATTTTTATTTTTATTTTCAACTCATTCAAAGTTTTATATTCTATATTTTCTTATTATGTTGTATCTCAACTTATATCTGGTTTCAAGTTCTTGATGTGCGCTTTCCAGGGAGACCCACAACTCGCGTCATAGTGTGTTACCTGGTATCAGAGTTGGATATGTAAAAATATGTACAGCTATTTCAGAATCTAGAGTCCTTAGCTGATTAGTAAATGAAATATTGAATCAATCAATCAATCAATCAGTGTTGGGAGACACGCATTTCCGTTTTTTCTATTTTCAGGGCCAATTTCTAGTTGCAAGGGGGGCTTGGCCTTTTGAGCTCCCTTGTATATCTGAGATGTTTGCCAAATTCTGCACTGATGAATCTGCTAGCTTTGTAAATACTGAAGAAACGTATTTGTTCGTAAATAAAGCGCTTGTTATTGGCTTCGACAAGGCAGAAAAATATAAGAATCAAGACGCCTCCGAATTCCAACTTCGTCATTTGCACACTTCCCCCGCCCAGAGTCATATACTCGAATTGCTGAGAAAGCATTTTTGGTATCCAGATCTAATTGGGACTGAATCGGATGTGAAGAACATTCAGATTGGCTGCCCTTAAAAACGTATCCATGAGTCAGCCCAGCGAAAACTTTAGAAAGTTGACTGTGTACACGCACTGTGGGCACTACCAAATGAGAATGAAAGCCAAGAGTTTCGTTTCCATCGTGGCGATAAGTGAAATACGCGAGCGTAAAATACGACGATGAAAAACAGATCTCGGGAAAGAGCGACAGAAAGGAGCGAGGGTGTTATAATACATGGATGGTGCATCAAGCGTTTGGGTGTTTTCACTCGAGCGCGAGCACGTCAGGGCGAAAAACACGGCGGCGGGCCACCGCGCGTCAAGTCTAGGTGCCGCGCCGTCAAAGGGATGAAAACACGCCGAACAAAAACGTCAGAGAGAGCGAGCGCGGAAGCCGGGCGACACTCTCGCCTCCCGACAACAGCCCGACGGACACATACAAGCAGGAGCCTCGGGTATACACGCGATAGGCCGAGTGGGAGGCAAAAAGATCTGCCGCAGAGAGAAAGAGGGTGAGAAAAGGGGGAGGCGTCTGCTCTCCGCCGCTGCGAAAAGGGAGCTTTCCGCCACGCAATATATTACATTACAGGACATCTATCGATTCGCTGCGAGAGCTATCAGCTTTCGTTGCTAGGCGATATCTCTCGATGATATCCAGCAGCTCCTATCCTCGTCTCCTATCTCTCTGTGCCGGTGTTTCCTCGAGAGCTTCTGTACGTCGACGCGATGGGACGACGGGCGAGGACTCCAACTTCTGGCTGCTCTGCTGTTTATAGGGCCATGCATTATACATATAGACGGCAGAGACTCGTATGTACTCGTACGTATACGCACACGTGCCAGCATATCGAATGTATTGACAGGTCGGGGGCAGTGCAGTGAGGCAGTTTTGCGAGGGCAGTGGAGGGTAGCGTATGTACGTGTGCTGCGAGCTATGTGTTTGATACTTCTTCGAGTGGATGACACGGAGAGGAATGCCAGAGTTTTCGGGGAATGGTGGACAGAGAGAAAGCCTTCTCTGAGCTTTTCTCGATATTTGAAGAACAGTTAGAGGACGCTCTGCGAGACGGTAGGGAATAATTCAACAGGCGGTAAGGATAGGGCTGCTAATTTGTTGAGTTGTGCAATAATGAAGAACTTTTGTTTCTGATGAAAATCACGAAATTGCAACAGAGATTTTGAGATGCGAGACATTTTACAATATGATCGATGGCTCATATGGTATGATGTTTATGAAGACGAAGTGATTAAACAAAAACTTCCGATTTGCTTTTGCAAGATGGCCAATACAAAAATTAGAACACTCTCTGTTACTGATAGATCCACTCTGAAGCCTTTAGAGGCAACACCGGAAGAGTAGAAAAGAAGGTCACGAAGGAGGGATGGCAAAGAGATTCAAAATACCTCCAAGTAAAGGTCAAGTTTACCTTCAATCTGATACAAAACTTGTTCCAGCGGTATTAGCTAGCCTTAAATTCACGCGTAAGAAGTCTTGCCGATCATGCAAGATAGTGAGACTGACAAAGAGAGAGCTTGACTTCCGACATGGTTCTATATGAGCAATGCTAATGTCCATCTCTGTATCCTTGGAAGGGAGGCCCATTCGACTTAACAAAAAAATACGGGTATCTTTTTTTGGTTCAAAGAATGTGTAAGAAATTTCCAGCAAGATTGGGCTTCCGGAGGTCAAGCCCGCTCCTTATGATACCATCTAGGCAGATGATCAGACAGATCAAAGTTTAATCATGAGAATCAATTTCTCACTTGGGATGAATATCGAGATCCATTGTTTCCACGGTTCAATTATAACCTCTCCAGGCTTGCGTATTCCAGCAAACTTGAAGATAATTCTGGTACCGCCACGAGCTTGGGCGCATAAGTCGTGCTTGGAATTTTTTTCTCTTTTAATTGGAGGAATTTTACACCTTATAAAGCAGATTAAGTTCACCCTTGGAAGAAAGAAGATCTCCAAGAGTTTCAGAACAGAACATTGGACAATGGTTTAGATTCTGTTGTACGGAATTCAGAATATTCATATTAATTCAGTCTCCTCTGTATACGGGTGTTTCACGTACAATTATTCTGTGAATTTTTAGAGCAATATGTCTATAATTGAGATCCAAAATGGCGATGATGAGGGTGGTGATCTAACCACTAATGACGAGGCCTAAGCTCGGTTCCATTGATAAAAAAATTGTTTGAACATAAAAAAATTCTGACAGGAGATAAGAATTGCGCCCTGTTGCGCTTAGCTTTGATGAGAAATTTAACGAATGAACTTGGATAGTTTTTGTGGAAAGTAATAATATTAATCATTCACTGACTGAAAATCAAGCCGAGTATCCGATCATCACCTTATCAAAAACGTATATACATTATACATAGATCTTTGGAAACTTGGAGTCATCGACAGCAAAAGTGTTAACGATCCAACTTGCATTTATGATTTAAAACGAATGTAAATGCAGAAAATCCAAGAGTTCCAAGTTCGTCAGAATAATCGTTCAAATCTTTCTTCTCAGTTGGTGGTTGGATATTGTAAAAAGAACTCTCAAAGACGGATGACTTTTTCCGCCTAGTAAGTATCATCAAGTTCACGGCACTGGCGGTGAACTACGGTAAATTATTCCCTCTCCTCTACAGAGATGCGCGGCGACCGTAAAAGCATGCACTCGGTCATTGCATGATCCACATCCTGGTTTCCATGGCACTGAGCCGCTGCAAGTCCGGACTTGTTACGGCGCAATGACCGCAAATTCGATATAATCTATTATCAACATTAATAACGAGAGCATAGCGGTGTAGCACCGCTGAAGGCCGCAGCAACCGCGATTTCAGATTCGCATGTAATTATTCCGCGGCATGAATCAAAAGCGGCGCCTTCGTACACGCGTACGCATAATGGAATGTATATCTGTGTATAGTTGGAAGCGAGGCAAACTCTGCGATGATGCGGAAGCGGGATTTATCAAGGGAATCATTTTTGATGAGTTAATTATGCAAAGCGCGAGCCCAAGCCGTTTTTCATACGTTATTGTTCCGCTGGATTTTCGCGCGGCCTCTGCTGTGCCACGCGATTCCATGCCGAAAATTAGACTTTATTTGCTATCCCTCGACACCGTGTCCCTCCCATTCTCCCCCCCCCCCTTCCTCTCCTTCTTTCCATCCTCCTCTCTCCTGATGAGCGTGAGCCCATCTCATCGTGCGCGTATCTCGTTTAATGGCCTTATTACATGCTTTAAAATCCATTTCATTCATTATGTTATTGGAGTCAATTTACACATTGACAATTGGCTGCTTGAATTATTGGGATTTGTCACTAGTGCTGATTATCTGAAGTATAAATGCAAGATGATATATCAGTGATCTAAGTGAAACTTGATTGTACGAGTGAACGGCTATACAAGTAGACGTTTCGGAAAAGCTCCTGGCTCAGACTACACAAATACAAGACTCTGATACCCAAAGGAGATTTGCTGGCGATCGATATCTTGCTTGAATTTTTTCATCCTGAATAAAATCTCGATTTCTTCATTGATATTTTATTTGTATCATCATCGTTAATAATTTGTAAAATGTATTCAAAAAGGGCTCTCAAAAGGAATCCTTTTATCTCGAAGAAAGTCCTGAAAATGAAAGAAGATGAATATTTTTGGTAGGTTGCAGGGAACAATATTCTGAAACTTTTAGATATTTTTTACAGTCCACTACTCAATTAGGATTCCAAATCCCGATAAAGCGTTCCGAACTTATTGGTCTCATAATAATTCTAATAGATACTGCTTCCAAGCTTGGATTCTTTGACGGATTACCTCCGGGCATAATCAAATTAACCCTCTACAACTCTACATAGTTATGGGCATGGCCGTGCGTATACTATCGTGGTTATGGGCTTCAGGAGAATATGTGTTGGAGAACTACTTTTGGGATTCAGAATATCACATTACTCAGCTCATCCAATCTTCACCACGCCTCACTAAACAAAATCATTGAAATGCAAACAAAGCCAAAGTAAACTCTACGCTAATTATAATCAACTTCCAACTCTTGCGAGTTCTGAAAGATGAGTTATTGTTCTGCGAAATTTTTTTAGAATCTCGAACAAAGGAGATTCCAAAAATTTTTTCTAAACAGCTTCAGCCTCTATCAAGATTGAAAATGAACTGCAATTATATTTTTACGAACGACGGAGTGATCACAGGAACCACAATCAAGGGAGCGGATGAAAAAATACACAATCTAATAATCTCATCCTCTGCTCAGCTACTGTAAACAAGCTTCCCGATACTCGAGCGGCCGGTACGTGATAACTTTTCTCGGGAAGTTAATTAATCCTGAGCTTTTCCCTTCGCTCTCTGATACCTGGCTTCCTCTTCGCTCCTCTCCACTTCATTTGATCTTCACGTATACTCTTTTGCAGTTAGAATATTTCTTTTGCAACAGCCTCCTGTCCAGAACTTTTTACAGAAGGGACTTCTTTGACACGAGCAATTATGTTTAAATAAGCAATAAAAAAATGTAT
Source organism: Eretmocerus eremicus (assembly GCA_030522705.1). Lineage (NCBI taxonomy): Eukaryota > Metazoa > Arthropoda > Insecta > Hymenoptera > Aphelinidae > Eretmocerus > Eretmocerus eremicus. Next base: position 12,170 of record JAPYYZ010007523.1, read on the forward strand.
AACTAAACTTAGTACATCAACTTTCTATAAAGCCAGCTCAAAATTTTTCCTGGAGTCCTGAAGAATCGAGATGAATCTAAGAAATAATATCTCACGAAGTATCATCAATTCTGTAAAATCTTTCCAAATTAGTCGACGAAAAAGTATATAATAGAAGTCGTTGACCAGGATTCAATCAATAGGTTCAAAAAATAATTATATATATCTATTTTAATGAAGCTCAGACGACGTAAACACTCATCTCCCTCGGCCAATGAGTCAGGAAAGCTCATATTCATTCAGAAGTAGAATTAATTCCTCTTATTTACACCGGTAATTCCGCCGAAACTTGTTGCAGACTGTGGTCAGTTTCGAGCGTCTGTAGCACTGCTCTCGAGACCACAAGAGTTGGAGTAGCAACTTGGCCGTACAGATATGGTTTTGGCCCACAAAAAACTTATGGAATAAAAATCTAGAAGGCCTGAGTCGTTGTTTTATGGTGGAACAGGGTGGACATGGGATTGACCAAAGTACCTGATAACAATTATGATGACCTGGACATACGCTCTTATATTGATAAGAGCGTATTTCTAGGTCTCATACTCTGATTTTGGTCATAGTACCAACGAAAATTACAGAATCAGATATTATATTTTGACGAAAATGTGCTCTGATCGTGAAAGTTGGATCGTCCCCGAGCAAAACGAAATTTGTTGAAACTTCAAAAGTAGGGCATGATACTCCCATTTTGACTCTTCATAGCTCATTTCCGACCTCAGAACATGATATTAGGGCTTCGCTAGCTATTAGACCAAAATATCACCAAAAATGCATCGACAAATATTTTTCAATATTTCTCCTGAGCTTCAGCTTACTGCCCACGGTAGGCCTTTACGTTTCGGCGAAATGATCGACATAGGGATTCAAAATCAAGTGATGGATGATAATGGACCTCTTGAAATACTTTGACTGAAAAGCGCACATGAATTTTGATGATTATTGTTCAAAAGCTTACAAAGATTCTAGGCTTCATGACAAGCAATGAAACTTGAAGCGTCCATCTGGTCACACATTCTAGTTCACTTGTGATTATATTCTCTTAATGTTTCCATATTCTTTTGGGACCATAACATAGACGCGCAATTAATCCAGCGAAATTCGATTGACACGACGTCGGTGCGCGATGTATAACTACACGAGAAGTAAGGAAAGCGAGGCAGTTCATTTGCAATCCTTTCAGCGCGGAAGCCAACAACTCATGCATAGCAACCTTCTTTACTTTTCCTGAAATGCCCACTGATTGCTTTGAAAATTTTCAACCTGGCTTCTACGCACAGCATCATATGGAAACGCTGTGATGTACGCGTTCATTTAGCTGCTGCTTCGCTGGTATGGTGAATTAACTTACTGGGGACTAATTCAGAGTTGCTGAGTATCAGTGATAGTACCCCAAAGCTCAAGTTACTGGGGTTATTGACCATCTTTTCGACTATCATTCTACTACTATCACGCTACGAGACTATTTTCATTCCATGATCGTATACACTTTAGTTATGATTTTGTACAAGATGATTCTATAGAACAAGCTAAGCTCATCAGTGGCTAAGCTCATCAGTGAAAGAATTATAGCATAATGCAACGAAAGAACTCTGAAATATCGATGCATACAACCATGGCTGATGATGGTGTGTTGGATCAATGAAAAACAGCGTGGAGCACGTAAACGTTGCCATGAGAGTTTACATCAAGATAAGCATTTGATATTTTGGGAGATATTAGCTAGTTTTCCTCTCATTCGGAAAAATTTCAATCGATACTGTTCATCGGCACATCATCCACATCAGTCATGTGCAATTAATATCTATCTTATAAGTCTGCTTCCATCACGGAATGGCGTTCACAGACGCCGCGATCAAAATTGCAATCGCTTGATCCAGTCCAAAATTATCCGCTACAAATTCTTCCGTAAATAAAAGTAGTTCTCATCAACATTTGCCATTATAGGGTAGGAGGAGTCGGGGCGGGTGGGGGCGAGGTCCTACCCCCTGGAGCTTTTGAAAAGAGAAGTTATGACACGATTGATCATGGACCCTTATCGTGTGACGACGTAAGATAAGTTTTGCATCATTTATCTGATGTTCACTGACGGAAAATTGTCCTTGCAATGACGACACTGTCCTGGTATGTCACAATCACGTTTGCATACATCTATAATATGCGCCTCGCATTTTTCTATGCGGCTCTATTTCAACCATTGTTGCATAGGACCGTTATATATGGTGCGTGCGCATGAGTTACTGTTTGTTGTATTATGCTTGCACTCGCCTCGTCCGGTTGACCATACTGGTGATGATTTGTGAAAACATCACGGACCTATTGATTAACGGAAACGAGCAAAAAATTAAATTGCAGGCGATCAATATTATAAAAAATCTAGTAGTCTCAACGATATTTCTGACATTAATTTCAAGTAATTTGGAACCATGTATCAGAATGAGAATATTCCAATTAGAAGAGAATCTAAAAAATTTGTCCATCAAATAGATGATCCCTAAGAGTTATCAAATTCAGCACAAGAGTCCCACAAACTTCTACGCCTCCGACCCCATATTATTTGGATAATTTGGTCCACCCAGCGAAATAGATTGGGTCCACTGACATTTGAGCTACTCTAATTCACGGTCACAATTGCATACGAGCGGAACTCGCACAGAAGCTCCTACTTACGTCTAATGACATAAACATACTGTCAGACTGCTGTGCTGTTTGTTTTGCAAATGATGCACGCACAGTTAGAAGAGAG
>JAPYYZ010007525.1:0-11378 GCA_030522705.1 Eretmocerus eremicus
CCCTTCGGGCGCGGGGACTTGGGCCTATTCCCGATCCGGCCAACAAACAAATGACTTGTGACCCTTTCGAGGCAACCTAACCTCGAAATCTCCGTCACATGTGTATTTTGATATTTATTGAACTTCACTGCATTGCTGTAGTCTAAAGAGTTCATGGTATCTTCTTTCTTCAAAATATTTCTCATCATTCCATTTTTTTCTTTCAGCTCATAGTTCAGTTCTCTTCACAGTTTATTTTCTTTTGTTACAGAACGTAATTTCTCTACCATGGTATTCTCATCATCAGCACTTTCATAACTTTCTTCACTGAGTTCATCCTCTGTTATTTCATAACTTTCTTCACTGAGTTCATCCTCTGTTATCTTTGATTCGTCTTTTTGTTTTTCCAAATTAGCTATTATGCTTCTGGCTGTATTACTAAGCAGTTCTTCGATGTTTATTGAGGTTATGTCCACATCCTCGTGGTTTGGACAAATAACCAAGACTTCACTCAGGAAAACAGTATTTGTGTAACGTAGAAAATCACTGGAGTGATAAACATCTTCACACAGTATGCACACCAAAGTCGAAACTTTCTGCTTCGGGTGACATTTATGAACTTTTTCACCACTCTTATCGGGAGGCTTTTTATTTGCTGCCATCTTGGAGACCCTCACATAATCTTCAGAATATTAATTTCATCGGATTTGGATTCAGTGACTCCAAAAACCACTCAACCCAGGAATCGGCTTTTCCGGGTTTTTTATGTTTTTTATTATTGCTCGGTCGGACCTCTGAAAACTCTCGCGATTCGAATTTCGCGTGGCTTAGGGAATTCCCCCGCAGCTAATATACCAGGTGTACGACACCTGGGGTGATGGTATTCTACGTAGAGAGTAATGTTCGCACAACCCTGATTCCCCTCACTCAAAGGGGAAGCTTTGTAATCATGATCGGAAATCTTAGCCGAGAAAATTTTTTTCATTCATTCATTCATTTATCAGAAATCTACGGACATATCGCCGCCCCCATCAAACAGTAGAACATCTCATTCTCGGGGCGAAGACTAAGACTTGACCCTCTCCCACACGGAGAGTAGGATATTTCAAGGATTGGAACTAAGACATCTCGAGGTTTGCGCAGACTACGACATTTCAGTCGTTTGGTAGGAGAGTAGTACATCTCAGATTCTCTCACACGAAAACTAGTCCATCTCGCGTTTGTAAGGAGACTCATGCCGTGCACCTACAAAGTCGTCGCGTCATTGTATCCTCTTGGTAATCCTCTCTGCGCAGACTCCGACCTCCCTGCCCTAATACTCCTCTCTTCTTCGAACAACTCTCTTGCCTTAATGACGATGTTGAATACTGATAAATATGAATCAAGAATAGTCAATTTTCCAGGGTTCAATGAAATGACCATTCACAACTTTCAATGATGGAAATCGGTTGATTGTGAGCAATGATAAGATTAGAGTTCAAAATCTTATAAGTCACACACTATTCTCAATATCAACCGATTCCTCTCATATTTGACAATATTCGATATTATTATTGAAGCAGCAGAGTTGTTCAAAGAAAAGAGGAGTATTACGGCAGGTATTTCAGAGTCAACGCAGAAAAGATGTCTGAGAGGGCACAAAGATGCGGCGAGCTCGTAGGTACCCGGCCAACAGCTGCTTATCTCATTGTGATCTTGAGATGTGCTAGTTTTCGCCCAAGAACGAGAAGTACCACTCTTCGAGTGAGAAGCTGAAATATCTTACTCTTGGTGTGAGAGGGCTGAGATGTCCTACTCTTGGATCGAAGAACTAAGATGTCTTAGTTTTGGTGTTTAAAAGCGAAGTGTCCTATTTTCGTGAACGATATATGTATATTAAGTCCTCATATCACTATCAACTCGAAAATTAGCACCTGCTTCAACGAGAGGAAGGAACATGGAAACCAATCAATAATAGATCAGGTAAAACCTTAATAATTCTCGGCTGAAGAGAAGATAAATAACGTATAATTTTGATATATTGCCATATGAAAAGAACGAAACGATTTGTTCAGATCCGATTCAAAGGTACTTGAGGAACTCACATTTTTCAAGATATGAGGAAGACTATTCCAAACTCACTCTGATCTTGCTGGAAGAGAATAAAAAAATAGTTGACGAGTGTTCAGATTCTTGAAAAAATCTAAAATTCCGTAGACAGTAGAATATTTCTCGCTCAGACAGTCGAGATTTGAGATCGCCGCAATTGATACAACTTTTGAGGATTGGATAGAACAGAACCATATCATCATAGCCAGGAAGGTTTTTAAGAGAAAGCTAATCGGAACACTTGTATGAATGACTATAATTGTGATCAGTCAAGTGCATTCTATCACTAGTTTTCTCGCTGCAGAAATTCATGTTCAATAGATTCGAGATTTACGCAATATCCAAGAGTAAGAGGAGACCAACAGGAACTTGCATCATGAGGATAGGTATAACCATAGTTTCGTAAGGGTCCCCACACATAAAAGGTACCCCCATTCGAATGCTCAGATAAAAGTTAGTGTATAACAAGAATTGAAGCAGGCGAATCTAGACGAAACGAATAATCGCATCCGTAACATACCTGTCTGCACCGAGTTGCACCGGTTTCACGCGGGGTTCTCTGGTGAAGTCTAATTACCAGATGACAGAGTCAGACATTGTCATCAACTGCTATTCTCGTGAAGTGGAGAATTTTTCCTCGTGATATCGTTGTCGAAAGCTTCTCGAGTTTCATCATACACGTGTGGCAGCTGGCGTGATGTCATCCACCAAAGTGTAAGATTATGGCCACTCTTGTCGATCAACTGCAAGAGCAGCTCTTGTTCTATTTTGTGTGCCAACATTGCTTTGAACGAGTGGAATTGGGCATGAGTTCAGTACTGATACTCTTCCCAATATACGTAATCTGATAGGCCGTTGATATGCCGTTGGATTTATTGACTTTGTTCATACCGTGCAAAGTAAAATTATTGGCGTGTGCGGTTCATTGGTTAATAATAGAGAGAATTCCTGTTTCATTGATCAAAAATTCGTTTGTGGTTCCGTCATAACAAACAACCTTTATTCTTACTGGTAAAGCAGTCGAAAATAGCCATTAATCAGTAGAGTGTAGTTTTTTGAAATATGGTCTCGCAGCAGAAGATACTGCGTAGTTATAACCGCCTTTGTTATTTGAGAATTGTTTAGTAAAATAGTTCAAATTCACAGGGGTTTTTGGAGTGACTGGCGTATATTGACTCAGTAGCCTCACATAATCTGGTATTATCCCGGCTAGTACATGCTCGTATTCGGATCAGAGTTGTGCATACACTCCACTCTACGTAGACTACCAGTTTACCAGGTGTAGTCTACCTGGTATACTAGCTGCAAGGGAATTCCCTCGAAATTCCAATTGGAGAGGCTTTCAAAAGTCCGACCCAACGATAATAAAAGATAGAAAAAATCTGGGAAAGCCGATTCGCGGGTTTTTGGGGTAGCTGAATCCGAATCCGATGGAATATTGTTCTACAAATTGTTTAAACAATTCATTCAATTCATCAATCTCACAATGGAATTACGGAAACCGCTGTTTAAGTCTCTGAAAATCAAGGAAAGAGTTGATTCGTACGTAAGTACTCAAAACTGAATGCTAACGGACGTACACCTACAATGAAACTAAAGAATTAAACGAAGAATACTTTTTCGGCCATAGACCTGAATTTACACAACGAAAAACACTTAGGTGCTGAATTCATCCATCTATTCAACATACGATTGCGGATCGGCCGAAGACCTAATTGCAAATTTCGATTGAATGGATGAGATTAAAAATTCTGGGGAGATGAATTACAAAACAAGCTTTTCAGAATGTATAGAATTTGAAAGAAAGTGGAGGAATGAGAACAAGAAAAATTTCATGACCACACGCTCATCTCTTTTTCCTGAGGGTCATGTCGTGAAGCCTTTTTTGAGTTGCGAATCCACTGCAAGCTGCTCTGTTCCGTAACCACTTTGAACGCGTACCCTTCGAACACCGGGGCACTCACGTTCTTTGACACTGTAGTTCTGCTGAGTTTTTGATAATACTTCGCGAACTCTAGAGGGCGTTCATCACCACCTACAACTTGTACCAACATGGCTCCGAGTCCGGTATTGCTCGCGTCTGTTCGGATTACGAACTGAAGGATAGGATCCGATTGGTTGAGAACTGGTGTGGTAACAATTGTGACGGTTGAGAGGACATTCTCACCGTCATCTCTCTCCTCTGTCCCACAATCAGAATGTACTAATTATAATTACTTCTGTAGCATGAGCATCCGAGGAGAGAGCCCGTAAGTACATGTATAAGCGTGAGAGTGAGAGAGAAAGAGAAATCGCGTTCCCGCGAAATGTATCCGCGAGTCGCGAGCCATCGGACGATTCACTGTCCCCGCGCCGCGCCCCTCGCGAACCCCCCAATTTTCACCGGCCGGCTCGCGCCAGTTGAGATTTGCGTCGTCCATCCTTGCGAGCAGTAGCTATTCCCCGGAGCACTCCGAGCCCGCGCTTCACCACCTTCCGCGCCGCGTGTTTCCCTGCACCAGCTTGCCGAGGACGACTCCAAGCGCCCATCCCGCCGCCGCGACCCGTTGAGTCCCGTGCGACCGACTCCGTGGCCTTCGGTCGTCGGCATCCGAGCGGCTATCGTGGACCTGTTGCGCCGAGCCCTCGCCGCGGTATTTATTGTGAGTACCGCTCGACCATTTTTCCTCTCTCTCCTGGGCTGCGCCCAAATTGCTCTCTCCGTGCTTGCGTCCGTTAGTGCTCTCAAAGCACCGTGTTTTCTAGTGTCAATGAATCGATCGTTTATTTAGTGTTCCAAATCACGCCTTGTCAATTCTGGCTCAATTCCTCGCCCCTTTGCGTGTAGCAGACACAGCAGCCAGCAGCCTCCTGGGATCTCGAATATTCCCGGCAAAGCACTCCGCCGGAAGGTGCGGGAGGGTAATACCCCCCGTCACATTGGCGCCCGAACGAACGAGAACCCTGAGTTCTCAATAAACTCATGATCATTGAGGTGAAGAGTCTGCTGCATGGGAGCGGTTAGGCATTGTGCATCCGCGCGAGTGTGTGTGTATGAGTGTACAGCGCGTCGCGAGTTGAACCCAGTGCGGAGGGGCGGAATATAAACAAAGCGCGATCGGCCGTTTGCTTGCGAGTTTCATCACTTTCAGGTCTTTGAAATCCTGCCATGAGTGCGAGTGAGAGGGGCGATGAAATAGTCCAATAACCTCTCACGCTCATGCAAAGTGGCTATCGTGAATAATCGACCGATATATTTAAGAAAAAGGAGTGATGGCGAGCAAAAGTGCTATTTTGCGCATATATAGATATAGTATGGTGTGCATAGTATGAGAGTGGCGTTAAGTGCGTATCAGCGGATACCTGCACAAGTGAATTTCCCCAATTAGGCGCATTGAAAATCAGTGCGAACAAGTCTCCGGAGGAAATATCCATGAGCGTCTTTTATCATTGTTTAACTATTAACTTTCAACTTGAGTGCACTTTGCAATTTAACGATTCACGTCCGGATTAGACAAGTGGGAAAATTCTTAAAAAATTCAGTTGAATATTTCCTTGAAATTAATCGAAATTCTATTGCAAATCGTAGTGTAAAATTAGATTGTTAATAACATTTAACATAAATGTTGTCAAAATTCTGACTTTCATGGATACTAATCGTCCGTAAAATCAAAGTCCCGTATGTGTGTGCGGAAGCATGGATGAATGTGTATAAAATTGAGGGATATATAATGATATACAGGGTGTTTCAAAGGAAAAAAAAAACATCGGTAGGCGTTTATACAGTGTGTTTCATAGAAATCTTTGAAATTTAGCACACACATAGGAGAATTTATGCATAACCTATTGGCATAAACAAATTGAGATTAACAATTAGTGTTCATAAGTAATTGTAATTGCTTGAACAAATTTCGACTTTTTCGAACTTTTGAGTTCAAATACGCTCGACATTGAGTAACAGGAGCATCGCTACCACATAACCTCAAAAATTTTTTAATTTTTTGGGAGAATCAATTTTTCAATTGTTCATAGCTCCTGAACGATAAGTGATAGCTGCAAGCGGATTTTTTCGTCCAATAGAGTTCAATTAGATGTGCGTTCACCAGTACAGTTAAGTATTTTCAAAAAATTTTTTACGGTTTGAGTGGAAATTTTTCACCTAAAACTCAGGTTTTTCGTCCTGCATTTTCGATTCGACTTACTTTTTAGATCAAAAAGACAGATCCCAATGCAACAGTGATTAGGATCAAAGATACTATTGATCTAACATCATGGGTAGGTACCCTTTCAGATAAAGAATATGAAGCAACGTACAACAAGCTAGAACTTATTCCACATATTTCAACTCAGATTTGCACGAATAGATTCTTGCGTTGCCTTTTAGGCGAATATTCCGCAGCAGATTTCTTACCAAACCCAGAGTTTGAAGATGAGAAAAGCCTCAAGGCTCATAGATTAGCGTTGCGCGATGAAGTAGTTAAGGAAGTGTATAGTGCGACTAGGGCTCACACGTTCGAAGAAGATTTCGATGCATCAGCAAATGCCAGCATACCCAGCTCTTCAATGTACGAGTCCCCAGAGATCGCAGTTCCAACGAACAGTTTTGCAGCTTCATCGAGAATACAATTATCATCGGAGCAGCCAATCAACAGCAATGTCAACATGCAACGGCGCGCATATATTACACCGCGCACGGAGAGCACAATGACATCCCATTCCCAGCGCATCGACAATAAATTCACATCTGGAAATAATCAGGTATACAATGCCAGACGGTTCAGTCCACGAAATGCCATGGGCTCTGGCGGCTGGAATCAGCTTACTGCAGGAATCAAGAAGACGAGCAGACCTACTCAGCCAGGAATTGGAAAGAATTACAACTACTCGATAAGGCTCAAAATTTTGCCAGCATCACACGTCTACCGGCAGGACTGACAGTATCTGAACCAGTCACCGTACCAACATCAACAAGAGCTATATCACAGCCAAAACGACATGTGAATTTGCAAGATACGTTCACAAATTATTACTACAATGATCAAGGAGATCAAAGTCTAGTACTCGAAGCAAGTAACGAGCAATATTCAAGATATTACCAACGTGGCAGCTCTTAGAAGGATCTCTACGTCCGAAAATGATCGGATGCCTCAATCTACCCCATCACAGCCGAATCGTACGAGCGGCTGGGGGAGGGGTACATCAACATGGAACCAGACGTTCGACGTAGGTAAAACAGTCCGTCAATGGAAGTTGAATTTCTCCGGAGAGGGCGACAATGTCGAAAAATTTCTCAAGAGAGTTGACAAATGTAAGGCTCTTGCGAATATGTCCGATTTGGACCTAATGAATGGTCTGACAGAATTACTGTCAGGAGTTGCGCTTGAGTGGTATCGGCAATCAAGAAAGAGATGGACAACGTGGTCACAATTCAAGAGTGATGCGCTCAAATGCTATGGGCCGGATCAACATTTTCAGCACATGCTTGTGCGAGAAGCAGAAGCCCGTACTCAAGGCAAAGAAGAGCGAGCCCGAGATCACATCATTCGATTGATGGCAATTATGAACAAGTTCGAAACACCATGGACTGAAGAACAAAGATTGGGACTACTATATCGGAATTTACTCCCAGAATTACAAGAGTGGATTCCACGAGAAAAAGTCGACGATGTGGATACATTTTTTGCTCTCGCAAGACAAGCTGAGCACATCCGAGACAATCAACGGTTCTACAGACCTCCACCAGAACCAGGAAAATCATTGTTGCCTGATTTGGCGTACAAGCCGCCGAAGGAAGAAGAGAAAGAGAAGACTTACAGTCTTCAGACTTACAGTTCACAGCCAACCATGGCATCCCTAGCAGTCGAATCAACCGAATTGGTCAAATCTTTCCAAACTGCTTTGACGGAGAGTCTAGAGCCGATTATCGCGTCGGTCACAAGTCAACCGACGAAATCGTCTGAAACTTCGCTGACACTTGCACAAGTGAAGGAAGCGATCGGACAAATTGTAGACCAAAAATTCAAGGACTGGAAACCATCAACGCCAGCGTCCGTACTTGCAACATCTACGGCTGCACCCACATCGACAGTAGCCGGACAAGAGGCGAAATCTAATAATTCCAGACCGAGAGCGAACAGGCCGAAGATCACGCCCGTAATGAAGAGCGATCATAATAAAGAGAAGGAAAAAGACCCCGGACCAGCTCATCGAGTCTGCTGGAATTGCTTGTGGCCTGGCTATACGAAGAAGGACTATCCCGAATGTTCGGTCAAAGACAGCGGGAGTCCGTAGGCGAGGTCACTACAGCTCCTGCTCCTCCGAGTATGGCCTCTGGTCCCTCGACAGATCCGTCAACTTCAGGGTCAGGGCCAGGTCCATATTCCACGGAGGTGGACTCAGCAGATGAATCTGATAGCGAAGAGCCCTTGGGCAACCATCCTCGATGGTGGCTTAAGGCTGGCATTGGAGAAGCCCGTACTCGTGCCCTATATGACACTGGTGCTTCTCGATCAGCTTTCGGACCCATCGGTCTGCAATTAGCTGCAGAAGTTGGCGCGTGGTACCGTATCGAGGTCCATGCTGCAGATTAGCAACAGGCGAATTAGCGCGACCGGTAGCGTACGCCAAATTACCGATCGAGGTCGGTGGAGTTTGCAAAGAAATCTCAACATTTATTAGGGTGAGAAGGGCTCGTCAGACCCCTTTCCTGTCAAGTTGGCTACATCAGGTCAACTTAGCACGGCCGATCTTGCATCAATTGGAATAGCGGATATAACCAACGAACAGCGTAAAATTTTGAATGGAGTCATCGAGAGAAATCTGATCGTGAATGGTCCCAAAGTAGGTTGCACCGACCGAATTGAGCATGACATCGAAGTCGAATCCTGTCGACCGATCAAACAAAAATATTACCCTGTTTCTAAAAAGATCGAGGATGAAATGCATGCACAGGTTCGGAAAATGCTAGAAGCTGGGATTATTCAAAAATCTACAAGTGCCTGGGCAAGTCCTGTCGTGATGGTAAAAAAGGCAAATGGGGAATATCACTTTTGCAAAAATAAATTGCAAATTGAATAGCGTGACCAAGAAGAATGCCTACCCATTACCATACATGGATGCAATTTCACGAATGCTCCAGAATGCCAAATATATAAGCACTATTGACTTGAGCAGTGCATACCATCAGATTCCTATAAAGAAGGAATCCAAACAACCCACTGGATTTGTGGTCCCTGGCATAGGATTATTCGAATTCAACCGTTTACCTTATGGAGTTATGAACGGTCCGGCAACATTTCAGACGCTTATGGACAATATTATTGGTCCAGATCTCGAGCCCTATGCATTCTGCTATCTTGATGACATAATTATTGTCACTCACTTCTGCAAGGACGAGGTGAAATATCTTGGTGTTTTGGTGAATCGCGACGGATTTCGTCCGGACCCAGAAAAAATCAAACCAATTGTGGAGTATCCTGCTCCGAGTACGGTCGAGCAATTACGAAGCTTCTTGGGCATGGCGTTTTGGTATCAAAAATTCCTCGACAATTTTGCCACAGTAGCTGAACCGCTCACTAGCCTCACTAAGAAGAGTGCACCCTATGTGTGGGGCAAAGAGCAACAGGCAGCCTTCGACCGAATCAAGATCATGATTGCCACCACACCGGTTCTCAACCGACCGAATCCTAGCCTCCAGTTCGTAATCCAAACGGACGCGAGTGATACCGGACTCGGAGCCGTGTTGGTACAAGTTGTAGATGGTGACGAACGACCTCTGGAGTTCGTGAGCAAAGTGTTATCGAAAGCTCAGCGAAATTACAGTGTCACACAACGTGAGTGCCTTAGTGTTCTGTGGGCAATTCGAAAATTCCGTCTTTACAGCGAAGGGAACGCGTTCAAAGTGGTTACGGATCACAGCAGTTTGCAGTGGATTCGCAACTTGAAAAATCCTTCCGGACATCTGGCAAGCTGGGCGCTGGAATGACAAGGCCATGACTTCGTCGTTGAACATCGTGCAGGCTCAAAGAATGCAGTACCCGACACCCTAGCCCGCATGTTCGAAGATGACGAAAATTTTGATCCAGCCGCTCTTGCCGCTGTGGATCTGGCAGAATCAACGGATGACACCTGGTGCAAGGAGAAATTTGAAGATGTCCAAGAGCGACCGAGAGAATTTCCAAACTGGAAGATTGTCGGCAATTTGCTGTATCATTGCAGGCCGAATGATCTACTTGAAGACCATGACATGAATGATGAGGGGTGGAAGCTAGTGCTCCCCAAAGAAGAACGTCCTACGGTCCTTCAAGAATGCCATCAAGAGTCAACATCTGCACATTTTGGAAGATTCAAGACGTACCAGCGTGCATGTCTCTTATATTTTTGGCCAACACTATATCAAGATGTTGTGTCATTTGTTAGGAAATGTACAATTTGCCAACAGTGCAAAGTACAACAACTCGCTCCAGCAGGCCTAATGGGCACACGGTAAATTTCACGACCATGGCAAGTTGTAGCGGCCGACACGTGCGTGTTTCCCCGCAGTGTCCATGGGATTGAGTATCTTCTCATATTTATGAACCTATTCACGCGGTGGATAGAATGCGTACCCGTCCGTAAGGCCAATGCGCTAACCGTGCGCAAAGCTCTGGACCGACAAGTATTTCTGCGCTCCGGTACGCCAGAAACGTTCCTGTCCGACTATGGAACTGAATCTTCCAATAAATTGTTGGATAAGTTTTCGGAAGAAAGGGGGGTGGAGCACATGACATTACCTCCGTATTCCCCGGCCGAAAATCCAGTCGAACGAGCGAACCGTACAATGAAGACGGCTATTATTGCTTTCCTAGAAAAAAAACACAATCGTTGGGACGAGCATGTACACGAGCTGGCATTTGCATACAACACGGCTGTACAAGAGTCGACGCAAATGAGTCCAGCTTGGCTGAATTATGGGAGGAATCCAACACCTCCGAAGACAATGAAGAAACTATTGGAACGTGCGTCTGTAGAAAAGGAGTTACTTCGTTCGATGCAAGAATGGCAAGCTAGAATGTTGAAGCTGCCGCAGTTGTATTTGATCCCAGTTAAAAATTGTCGCCAAGCGACCAAGCGTCAAGCTCAATATTTCAATGCAAAGAGACGTGATGTACAATTCAAGATTCGAGATGCAGTTTGGTAATGCAACCGCGTTTTATCATCACACGCTCAAGGCATATCCGGTGAACTTGTACCTGAATTTGACGGAAAATTCACCATCACCGCTCGACTCGGCAGCAATGTTTATGAAGTAGCCGATGAAACGGGCAACCCAGCCGGCAAGGTACACGTCAAGG
>JAPYYZ010007526.1:910-18095 GCA_030522705.1 Eretmocerus eremicus
AATAGCATAGGAGATAGCATCTTCCAGAATTGAGTTTTGAGATAGCAGCTTCTCGGTAGGAGGCATCGATTTATCCAATTGATCGGCCTTGTGGCGACATCTATGGGCGGATTCTACTAGCATGGAGCGTGGCGCAGGAGCAAGCGACGAGAGCTGGAACTGAGGTAGGGATCCTTTGCTCGCCAGTCGGTAAGGTAGGTTCCATAACGTCCATACGTACCGGTTGTGCTGGGCGGACCTTTTCGGAACGGAACGGGACTGCGGGGATCGGTGACTGGTTGCGTTGCAGACACGTTGCGCGGAAACGTTTCAGCAACCAATGCCGCTGCCGTCTCGCGGGAGTTTCGAGAATCTATACGTTGTAGGAGCGTTGTGGAAACTCACTCACAACGTATTTCGGATAGACATTTAGACGTTGCTGAAGCGTCGTTACCAACGTGGGTACGCTCTACTGCGCAACGTTTTGGCGTTGCTGGCCTACAACATTCGTTGTTCAGTGGGAAGAACTCGGACTCTCACTCTTTAGAAAGCTCCCAGCGACCCAATTTGGCATACACGAGAAGGTAATCAGATTTCAAAAGTACCAGGGAATCGATATATAGTCGTCGTCGTTCGAATTAAAATTTCAATAATTTTGGTCTATCGTATCGACCGACGACAACTGCCTAAACGATCTTGTGCGCAGTCGGTGAAGGAGTTTCCTTCCGCGTTCAAAAGAATTTCAAATAATTACTGCAAGGCCAGAGAAATTTTCTCCACCATGGGAAATCGTCGACTTTCATTTGTTAATCTGTAGTTTATTAAAAAATGTATAATCTTTGCCGATCGGGGTGAGCGTGTGCATTGCGCATGCGCACTCAGCTCTCCAAATTCTGTGATCAGCAGGAATTGATACGTTTTCAATAAACTGCTGATACTTAAACAAGTAGAAATTGATGATTTTCGATGGCAAAGAAAATTTCTCCGGCCTCGTAGTAATTATTCGAGATTCCTCCGAACGCGAAAGGTGAATATTGCCCCGATATATCTCGCCTCGGTACGTGCTAACTTACAACAATTTTCGATAAATAAACGAAGGGCAAGGAAAATGAACAAACAGCGTCCTGAGATGGAAAAAAAATGAAAATTATCCTTGCGAATTTTGAGGCGTCGCAGAGGTCGGGTCGAAAAGAGCCGGGATTCGTGAGACCGTGTGCGATGGTCACGTGACAGACAGCAGCAGAAGGCGCACCGCATAAGCAGAAGTAGCAGAACACGCAGACTGCGAGCAGTACACGAGTGGCGGCCACTGCAACGGCTCGCGACTTGGTTCGCGGCCCATATTTTTTGCAGCCGCAGTGCGGGTCAAAAGTGCGAGTGGCGGCACTGTATTGGCGAGCACAGGTACACTCGCGTAAATCGCCCGTGGGAGAATATCCCGCCGGGAGGACGTTGAAGAGGATGAGTGTCGCGTAGCAGCAGCCACTGGCAGCCACCGGCGCCCAAATCGACCCCTCGAGCTACACCCACGCCTCGCTGCTCGCAGGTGAGATTTTTTGCCTCGCCGCACGTGGTCTCACATATCAGTACCATTTAGGTGCCAGTGTACTCGGCTAGACAAAGTTCAAATAGGATACCTCATTTCTCACTCGTAGCTGTCAAAATTCATTCGCACCCGAACTCGCGATCGAAAATATCGATCGCGCGCTGCTCGCGTCCTTGGCCCTGGGCTCACATCGGCTGTGATGTCCTTCGCGTTTGCAGCGAAACTCGTTTAGCTACCCCGCATTTGGTACCGCTGCGAAAGTCGAGCATTCCACATTCCATAGACTTTCCGCGTTCGAGATAGCCGACACTCGTCGCGGTGCCCCGGGTAAAATTATATTTATAGCTGTCGAGAAAAGACTTGAGAGATCGTGGCGTTTTTAAGACTAGACGAGACGCATACGTCATAATTCCATATCTCGACACAGCCATCTACTTGGTGAGATTAGCCCGCCTAAAAAAGAACGTTCGATTAGGTCTACGTCGGGCAAGCCTCGCTGACAGGGCTAGAAATGCGCACGCGCGACTCGTAATATACGCTCGCCCTAATCAGCCCTTGGATAACTAGGGGAGAGAGCGGAGCGGTATTGGACAGCCACGATATTCTCTTTCCACATGATCCTTGTCGTTCCAGGAACTATACATAAAAAAACAACGATTTTGAGCTATCGAAGGTCAAAATCAACTGGGCTATAATTATATAAAAATCTTTGTAAAAACGCTTCTTTTTGATCGTCTTTTGTAAATAATTCCAGTCGATCCAAGCTTTCCGGCGCCATCCTACCGTCCTTACTACTTTTTGAATGACGAAAAAAATCTCGCACCCATTCTAGTCTAAAAGGTGCATTGATTTCATTTTTCAGAGCTGTGTTCAATATTATCTCAAACTCTGAAAAATGTAGCTCAAGAATCTGGGGCAATATTGGCCAGTTTCCTTTCATTTCAATCGCCAAAAAAGGAAAAAAACATAAATTCTGCTGAGCGGAGCTCGGAAAATGTTTTTGATATCTAGTCTCAAGTTAAACCTTGATATTCCAAAACGAGCGTAGGTTCGAGAATCACAGGATGACTGAAACTCAAAAAGTGCCCAATAATGCCCCGCTCCCCCTTATAAAATGAACCCTCGAGTCCCTCGAGACTTGACCACTCCCCCATATCATATAGCTACGGTTCACGTGGCGACAAGCGCGAAAAACACAAAGTAAGACCAAGCCTATCGATCATACCAACTTCAATATACAGATTGATGTCATTTTTTCCCTCGTTGGCGCGCCTCCACCACATCGATACCCCTTCGTCGTCGTATCACACGTGCGTCTCTCGTATCATATTGTGTGTCGTCGTTATAGGACCGACGTAGCGATGCCATTCAATTCACTCAACACACGAGCTGTTTATCACATCGGATAGTACATACATACAGACGAGCGAGAGAAAAATTTGCGAGCGAGTGGTGAGGTCGAGTTGTTACTCGAGCGAATAATTCGTCGCTGCACGAATAAGCGATCGCTCGAGTCGAGTGCAATGCATGCCTAAGCAAAAATTATGTATTGATACCATTGATACACACAGGAAGGTCGCGGGCGACTCTGCAGAAGCTGCCATTCGTTGTAGAATGGCGCTCGAGAGCGAGAGGCTGGACCTGGACAAGCCGCTGTGGGACCAGAGTACCTTCCTCGGACGATGGAAGCACTTTGCGTGGGTCACGGATTTTCGCACGTGCGTCGCCAAGGAGGAGGATCTGTACAAAGCTAAGGAGCTCTGCGAGAAGTATAGGTGATTTTTATTAGCTCTCGCTAACTTTTCGCGCCCATGATCGATTTAGAGACGGGCTTTGCGTATGGTATGCTGTGCTCGATAATCGCAAGCTAATCATCGAGTCTGTGGCCTCGCAAGAGAAGTATACTGAACGATGGTGAATGAGAATTTGATCGCGGTGTGAATTATTTAGTGACAATTTCTCAGACGCACTGAGATTACGTGTACCGTTGCTGAAAACTTACAGTTTGCCTCGATCATTTACGATAAGTTTTGAAGAATTTAAGCAACTAGTCATGAGGCGTGATTCAGGCTGAACGAGGCTAAATTCAACGAGCCAGTCTCGGTTCAAAAGTTTTCAATGTATTCGTGACCGAGATAGATGTTTGATTTTGTTTTGGAGAACAATGCTCTGTAATCTTAGTGATATCAGCCCTCTCTATCAATTCTGAGTCGACGCGCGAGCGTTGGTCTGATTTTTAATTGAAACTTAGAGCGTGGCTCCCAAAATCAAATTGAAAAGACCTTGCGCGAATCGAAGCGTTAATTCTGACCAACATGCTTTTTCAATTCATGATATGAAACAAGTCATAATTTACCCTTACAAACTCTAACTCCTCCATTGATCAGGGTCACAACATATGTATGATTGAACAACTTCACATGAAGTCAGCTCTGATGATTCGAATTACTGCTTTGATAATTTTTTGGAATTGGAGAATGATTTTTGATCATTGATTTCTTATTATCAATCTGAACATGTTTCTGGACAAACTCTTATGATTTTATATTGCCTTTTTTGTTTATCCGTTCTCTAGGGTATGCATCAAATTAAGCAGAATCGATTTCTAATAATTTTGTCATCTTGTCTTTCGATGCATCGAAAAAATTCCGAAAATCTCTGTCATTACAAGACACATAGTGTGCCACGAATCAAGTCTGAATATCGAATTAAGAATCCATCCCACAAATCAACCTGTCATTATCTGGAAGTCTTAATCCTTCACGAATCACGATATCAAAGTTATCTTCTATCTTTCGTCTAGTGTTAAAACGTCCAAGTTGAATAAAGTTCGGTGATAACGAGCTTGTTGACTTCGAGCTTAGAAACGATGATGAGCAATTTGAGAGTAAACAATTATATTTTTCAAATGTCAATGACCAATCAAGATCATTGACAAGATCAAAATTCAGCGTTGACTGATCGCGTTGAGCCTCTATTCTGTTTAAAATGATCACTGCTGGGTCATTGGCACTGCTTTGTCGCTCTCGCACATCATAATACCTTGGGTCAACGAATTCCAATCGAGCGTGCCTGATATTCCACTTCGGCCAGTAGCAAGATGAAAAACGTTTGCGTACAAAGTCTTAGGGTAAATCGCGAGCATGCATAATGTGCTCGCGTTGATTGAAACGAGTCCATTACGCACTCTTTACGTAATGCTCGAGTTTCAGAGGAAAGACCTTCTAAATCGCGGAACAGAGAGAAAACGTTGGAAAATAATAACCCGTTGCTAACTCCATTGGCACAGGCTTGGAAAGGAGCCAGCGGGCACGACGAGGGAACAGATCGTATACGCGAAGAAGCTGTACGAGTCGTCGTTCCATCCGGACACCGGCGAGCTGCAGAATGTCTTTGGTCGAATGTCGTTCCAGGTGCCCGGTGGAATGGCCATCACCGGAGTCATGCTTCAGTTCTACAGGTGCGTACTTTCATAGTCTGAAAAATCAAGACTAGACAATTTTTTAAAATTTTAAACGCCCATTGAAGTCTCAATCGAGAAGTTAGTTTAGTTACGTAGATGTGCAGAATTTTGACTGGTGCATGTCTTAAGTTTCGAAATTTGAATATTCACGATATGAGTTTCTTTTGTCGCAAGTTCAAATATTTTGCAGAGCACTTTGTGTGGATGATTCACGGACAGGAAGAGCGCAAATTTGAATATCGATTTGAATAAGACTCGATTGCGAACTTAAATTGAATCTACAAACATTTGCCTTTGTCAATGACAGTATATTTATTCCTCTTGTGTTATCGAAAATAAAATGATACTTTTCAAAATTTAGACCACGAGAAGTTGGAGTTAACAAGACTCGGTAATCTATACTCATTTATGAGATGCATCGCGAGGAATCATTGAACTTGAAAATATTCTTCTCGTAGTCAACGTTTTGGAAGTTTAGTAAAATGAACATTCGAAAAAACCAAGTACAATTCTTGAATTTAGACGTGATTCAAATTTTCTTGTGTTCAATTGGAACTCTTTCCTCTTAGTTTAACTATCAATATATTTACGAAACAAATACATTGCAGCTATAGCTTTTATAGAAGACCCACCTGTTTAACAGTGGAAATAATAATTTAATCCTCATAAAACTTAGGCTTATGACAGGTACTCATGTATTGGGAGAAAATTAGCCAAGTTTTTACGTAATTATGAATTTTTTGTAGAACAACGACGGCTGTGGTATTTTGGCAATGGGTGAACCAGTCGTTCAATGCTCTGGTGAACTACACGAATAGAAATGCAAATAGCCCAGTGACGACGAACCAGCTAGCGACGGCATATTGCAGCGCTACCACGGCTGCAATGATCACCGCCATTGGATGTAAGACTTACTGGCAAAAGAGAGCGAACCCTCTTATGGCTGTGAGTTACCTGTTTTTGGGACGCGTTTTTCAACATTTATGGATGTGATTCTGCCCAAACTGTAGGACTACTTTCGGTCGAAAACTGTCTGGCGCAAGTCAAATGTCAAAGAAACTAACTTCCCAATCGCGAAATATTGTAATCTAGTGCTGGTTACTCGCATCCTCTGGCCATGTGAAAAGATGAAAAGATTATAATCACGAATCTGGCTCGATACCAGAGTTTTTGAACCGATTTTACAGATGGGGTGGATTTTTTCCTATAATTTTACTCCAGCTCCGACCTCGATCATTCGAGATCGCTGCTTTGCCTACTTCAAGTTTGTCACGCTAATTGAATTCTAGAAAGGAGATTTTTTTTCCCGGACCGTAGCTACGCTTTGAGTTTTGGAACACACGCGGGACGTAATGGACAGGTCTCTGAAAATCATCATTAAGGAGAGAAGAAACTCTACCTTACCGACATTTATAGTAAATTGATTTAAAATGAAGCAAAACAAAAATCCGAAAAAGTTGAAAGAATGCAAACTGCGTATTGGCAGACTGCACCATGTGCAAAATTTGGAAGTGATCCGCAAGAAGCTCTTAGAGTAATCTCAACTAAGGTGCATTTTATAATATATTTGTTCTATAATGGCAATGGTCGCAGTCAAAAGTTTCTACTTTCTCGGAATACTGTTTGTTTTGTTTTGTTAATTTATAATAAAGGCCGGTAAAGTAGAGCTTTGACATGTCAGTGCGCTACCAATCATATCCAATCACATGCCGAACCGAACAATTTTACTCGATTTTCCAGAATTTCAAGTAAAAAATGGACCACAACGATTACTATAAAATGTGAAATTCAGCGAAGTTTACGGAGGTCAAATTTGGCGAGTTATGTTAGATCTTTGATGTAACAGATCTTTCGCGAATACACCCTAGAAAAGTCTTTCCAAGCGACGCGATCACAAAGTCCCACAGTTACGGCAGAGTCACCCATATGTGATTTTGACAATTACAAGACACAACCTCTCGCATAAAAAAGTTAATTTCCCTAGCAAATCCTTTTTCAGGTAAAAACAATTATTTTATTTAATCATAATTAATCTTCAATTGATCTCACATCTTCTTGGGTAAATACAATGCAGAGTTCTTTCCAAATTCACGAACGATGAGAAACTTCGAGTGATCTTTTTGCGGACAACTTTGAACTTCAAATGCTCGAAAACAAATCATAAAATTATCTACTTTTCTACTTCAACTGATCCATTGAACTATTTCATTTCCACTACTCCATTTGAAAAAATACTTTTGTCATCTAAGTATTTTTTTGGGGTAAAAGGAGCAGATCTGCATAATCTCACGAGGTATACATTAAACGCGCGAAGGCTACCATTCATTACGAACTAAAAGGTAGCCACTGGGGTACTACTAAGATTAGGTAATTTGTGTTATTTGTGTCGTTTTCCCGCTTTCGACAGATTTCAATGTCCGCTTCCGAAAAACCAACTCAATTTTGAATTAATTTGAATTCTTATGAATTGTATACCAAGATCAAAATTCCGTGACCTATCTCACAATATAAAAACCTACTTTTCTACAAATGTGTCACTTTTCTGACAAATGTACCTTTTTGATTACGGATAAAATTCTTGATACAATAAACAACGAAGTTTCCGTATGGACTAATATTAGCATGACCACATGCATAATTTTCCTGTCCATATCTAACATCGAAAAGGACCCGCTGGAACCCGTACTGAGCATTTCTTTCCCTTTTTCTAGTATCTTATCTTTTCAGAGGTACGTGCCATTTGCAGCAGTTGCAGCCGCAAATTGTGTTAACATTCCACTTATGCGACAGAATGAAATTCTCGGTGGGATCGAGCTCATTGACGACGAAGGCAAAAAGCTCACCAAGTCAAAGGTATGAGTTATTTGATGAAATTTTGTACACGACTCTGACTAACGTCTGTTTCAATCTCTTCAAGCTTGATAAAAAATGCATAAGTCAAACGTAGTTAGGTTGACTTTTAAATTTAATTGTAACTTTGTATTTGCAGCTTGCAGCTGTGAAAGGAATTAGTCAGGTTGTGATTTCTAGGATCATCATGTGTGCTCCTGGAATGGGTAAGTTTCCCCTCATCGACATTTACAAGAGTAATGTGGTAGTAAATTAGCATTATCGACAAATTTTTTTATAGTGCTTCTACCTCCTCTAATGGAAAGATTGGAAAGAAAAGCATGGATGCAGAGAATCAAACCACTCCACGGCCCTTTCCAAGTCCTCATGTGCGGTGTCTCGTGAGTAGAGACTTTCTTTGAATTTTCATAGAATTCTATAATCATTTGCCATATCTATGTCAGATTCACTTATTCTCATTCTTCAGAACATTAAAGTCAGTAAATTCCTTTTTCGAATCCTAACTATCAAGTTGCTGGGTTTTCGTAGTAAATTTTCAATCATTGACAGATCTGATAAATTCATGATTTATATGTGTAATTGCGATAAATTTTTCAGGCTATCTTTCATGGTTCCAACTGCGTGTGCATTGTTTCCTCAAAAATGGTAATGATCTTTCAATTGAAACGATTACAAAAAATCTTAACAGCTGCTAAATCAATCTATATTTTTGCAGTTCGATTTCTACAAAGACGCTACAGAAATATGAACCAGATAATTACGAGATATTGAAGGCAAATTGCAAGGGAAGAGATATACCAGAGTATCTCTATTTCAACAAAGGCCTCTAAATACGTATGGTGTTAGTTTCTCATGAAAGCAATGAATAATAACTTCATCATATCTAAGAGATGTTCAACTGGGAGGGTCTATTTTGTATGATATGTTGAGATTGAATGTTGATACTGTCACAATAATTAGTTTGTAAAGAACTCTAAATTTCAGCAAGAATTGATTTTGCAATTGTCTTCCATTATGGTAAGCTGAATCCAGTTTCAGTAATTAATTAATTCAGGAAGCAAACTTGTAAAGACAATAGATCACAAATGCATTTACTAAATGAGATAGTTCCATCTATAAGATGAAGATATTCATTAGGTTCTGTTATGCTACTGCCACTTATGTATGTGTGTTCATCATGGATAATCGATCAGTAATAAAAATAGTTCATAGAAGATACATGTATGATCATTTGTAATTATTTTGATGATGAATTCTAGTACATACATCATTTTCCATATTTAGATGTGAGAGAAACCATTTGGAGAATATCACAAAGTGAGATTTGACCTGATGTTGGGTCTTGCATGGGTTGTGTTTGGTGTGGGTGCTGCATACCCAATTCTTTCTAAGATTTCAGCTTGGGATAACTTGCCCACCCATGATGGAGAGAATGTCCCTTGTTTATCTCCATCTTTTTTAGAATCTCTCTCCTTTTTCAGAGCTTCATACTCAGCCAAATCATCTAATCTCAAGTCAATTCTAGTGGGACTGCGTCGTATCATTTCGCTGCACAAAAAATGATGAAAATTTAGTGATAATACTTTATTAGGCATTGCTGCTCATGATCAGTGGGACTTCACATTATTATAGAAGGGATGACCTCATGCTGCTTGTGATAAACACTCTTATTTGCTCATTTCGTTATCCAGTGACTAGGTAGTATTTCGATAAAAGTAAATCTTTTCACCTTTCATGACTCTCAATCAAAGTTGTGCTCAATATGAATCTTTAAACATCTTAGAGCAGAGTAATATTGTCATTTTTTCAAATCAATTTTGAGGGAAAACTGCAACATCCTATCTTTAGTCTTACATCCCTTACATTTGGATAACCCATGAGGACATGACTATTTTCAGCTATCTAAATTATCTCTAATGTCTAGTTTGGGGAAAAATGGTGCCACATTTTCACCTAACAATAAGCGTTACGTAAAGTTGGAGTTTCAGTTAGAGTTGTCTGTAGATATGTTTGCAGATCTGACTTTCACGGCATCAATTATTCTTTAAAACAATCATTTTCAAATATACTACATAGTTCACTCAATAGAGTGATATGTGAACTTGAAATTTGGATAATGCTAACTGTGAGAAGTTCTAACCAATCAAAGAGTAAGACCACTAGTAAAATCGTCCTTGCGCCTCACAAATTCGTTATTTTCAGGGTGCCAATTCCAGCAAGTGACAGTACAGGGTTTAGAGTAAAAGCTTTCATACTGAGTAATTTGTTAGAAAAACTGTTGAGCAATCTTTGATAATAATTTTGGAATACAGTGAGCAATATTTTAAGAAGACCAATAAATTCTTACGCAGTATAGAATCTGCAAATCAATTTGATGACATTGAGGTATGGTGAGTTGATGAATCAGGAATGACCAATAACTTGGAGATGAATCTTCACATGTGTCAAAACCACGTCCGAACCAAAACAAAATACAGTTCCGAGTTCGAGGTTATGTTGTAATGTTGATATCATTATAGGTATAGGTATATTCGATTTTATGTGCAGTTCGTTCCGAGCACTATACGATAACGAACTGCATAACCGAATAAACCTAGTGTTGATCGTGGATATTGTTGGTATCAATTCTGGACTAATGAGATTTTCGAAATTCTCTGCTTATATCTCACATTTTATAGATTTGAAGTTGGGAGATCTTCAAAATAATCACCGCGTTCATAGTGAGCCCTGTAGCATCACAGTAGGACCGAATCAAAATTCCCAGCTCGATCTGACTGGGACTGCTAGGGATTGAGACTCTCTTTCGTCTGACCTTCAAGTCTCAATTCTCAAACTCAGATCGAACAAATTTTAAGTTCTTACCTTTCGCACCATTTGTATGACCAATTCCGGTTGAAGGACCGATTAAATCGATTTCTTCGCATTTTTTGAAGAGGAAATTCGTCCCTCGCATAAAGAGATGAGATAATGCAAGAGTGATGCCTTATATTTATTGCTAAGCTACATTAATGTGCAGATCTTATTAAAATTAGAGCCTATATCTTTCACACTGGGTATATAAACTTGTTTCATCAATTGATCAATGTCACGATATGCTTCAGTCATAGTTATTAATATATCATCTAAAACTCATATTAACAACTTTTTATAGTCTCAAAGATTTCAAGCGGCATCTTATATTATAAGGCAAATCGTCTGAGACACGATTTGAGATGTAAATCACCCAGACAAGATTTAAGTTGTTCATTTGGAACAAGTGGTATGAACACGGATCTATATGATCATGTTATTCTTCCATTATGGGTCTGCGGATAATGATAACTGGAGGAGAAAGACTCGGCGCATAAGCGATGGAATTCAAAGTTCGCGGTTACAGTCGGCGCATGCTCGCCATCGAATTTTGCGGCGCGCGGGCTAAATTTTCAGCAGTAGACACCAAGCAGCCGAAGCAACCGCACGTTTGGCCGCATCGCACGCGGCCTCACTTTTGTAAATACGGACGCGCGCGATCTGAGGCCCCAAGATGCTCTACCTCGAGGACTACGTCGAGAGTGAGTGGAAATGTTCCATTTGGCTCCAATTGTCTTCTGCTCCATGATCAATACAACTACATAACCTCTGCGCAACTCCCGTCTGCTTCGTTGCCTCGACTCGCACGACACGATCTTGCCTTGCCGGTTTTTTTGGTTTACTCGTGGAAATTCATTTCTGTATTCCTGCTGGGATGACTAATTTGTTGGAGCTGACTTCTAATCGATTTCCCATCGTTTGTGCCTTGCCCAGATAGAGTCTGGAGGCAGTTTTTGAGTTTTCATTAAACACTCTCACTTCTGCTGATAACAACTGTTGATTATCTAAAAGATGCTCTTGATAATATTCTGATTGTATCATGTGATACGATGGACTCAAGTCTGGAATTTTGTATGTAAATGCAAATCACCCCGAAACTTGCTCTTTTTTACAAACATTTAAATTTGAAGGTTATGTTTCCTACTGTATTTTTGATATATTCCACCAGTGATTGAACATCTCCCACAAGAATTGAGGGACAGGTTCACAGAACTGAGAGAAATGGACCTGGGTGTACAGAGTATGTACAACGTTGCTGGGAAATTTTGCATGATTCCTCATGCGAATCTGTCTGCACCAATTAATTGTGTTTCAAATTTCGTTACAGATTCAGTAGACAGTATAGAAAAGAAAGTTAAAATATTCTTCTCAAACGCTAAAAAAATGAAGCCAAATGAGAAAGAAGCTGAATATGATTCTATTAGGAAAGAATATTACAAAACATTGGAAGACGCTGATGAGAAGGTGCACCTAGCCAATCAAATGTATGATTTGGTGGAGAGGTATCTCAGGCGACTCGATCAGGAATTACAAAAATTTAAAACTGAGTTGGAGGCAGATAATAGGGGTATCACCGATATCTTAGAAAAGAGATCGTTAGAATTGGATCAACCGCCAACAAATAGTAGTCAGAAAGAAAATCGTTACAATTTGACATCGAGTAGTAGTAGCAGTAGATCACGAGATAGTCATAGTCATTGTAAGTATGAGCTCATATTCAACTTTTAATGAATGGTCTTAAAACGCTTACAGTTTTACTTGAAAATGTATCCCTGCAACTTTTTGTGGCTCTCATTTTTATTGACCAAACTGGGTCCTTTGCACAATATCTGGTTTCAATCTATACTGCGGAGAATGACTACTCAACTTTCCATACAATTTTCAGAAATTTTTCCTTGCATTTGTCAATTTGTCAGATTTATCTAAGAAAAATTCCTGGTACTTTGTCACATAAGATGATAATCATAACAATCAATGATTTGATAAAACAAGTTCTCAAATGAAGATCCACATGCAAGATTAATTAACTTGGTAACTTGTATGATTTGTGAATGTTCTGAAACTGATCATGATTCAATGAACATTTCAGATACCAGAAGTCAAATCAATCATATTATCATTTTTGGTCATTGTGTTCACGTGATTTGATATCTGATGGAAATAATCCTTTGAAACGATATTGTAAACTTGAAGCTTCGAAATAACACTATAACTCTGTTTCAGCACGAGGCGAGAAGAGGCGAGACTCGAACGCATCCTCGACGTCCGTGGACAAACGCGTGGCAATCGAAAAAATGCCGTCTTCAAACAGTCTTCCAGAGGCGCGACCGTCCTCAGCCAATTCGGGTTCGCTGATGCAGCAAAGCGCGTCGATGCCCGCGATGGCGGCCTCGCCCTCGCCGAGTATGGCCAACAGTGTCGGCTCGGTCAGCTACAACCTGGGACACATAGGTGCCGGTGGAAACGCGATAGCTGCCGCAGCATCGCAAGCCATAGCAGCCACACAGCACATGCAGCATGGAAGGCGAACGGCCAGTCTCAAGGCGAGCTACGATGCAATCAACACCGGTGGTGTGCTTGCGGGTGAATTCAGTCGAGAGCTCGCCGGTGCGGCGCAGACTGCCATAGCCGCGATCCAGGAATCGTCCAAAAAGCACAAAAAGTAAGTCCTGTTCACCTTGCCCCGGAGGAGAGCAGTAGTTTCAGTAACTTGATGAACGAGTTATTACTCATTTTCTTCACTCTCAATCTCAAATCGTCCGTCCGATTCTAATAATCCCCTCTTCCCAAGTGACTCACAAAGAGCTTTTACTTTGATACAGAAAAGTCTCGTCGTCGAGTGTACCTAATGCAAGGGTAGTAAGTCCTTCAGTGCAACAGCAACAGCAGCATCAGCAGCAACAACAGCAACAGTCGTCAGTTGCGGTAGCAACGGTGCAAGCACAGTCGGTGGTACAAAATCAAATTCAAGCTCAGTTGGCGGGCGCGACCTCCTCGGCCAACGCGGCGGTGGCGGCGACCGGTGCTGCGGCAGCTTCGACGCAAGCCGCTCAGATTACCGACGCCGAGAATCCGGACTGGACGTACGACCCCAACGAGCCGAGATACTGTATCTGTAACCAGGTGTCTTACGGTGACATGGTTGCTTGTGATAATCTCGACGTAAGTTTCACCAAACCCTCTGCTACTTTTTTCCCTCCAGTCACTTACCCCGTGTGGATCTATGACATTTATTGACCAAAATATATAATATTGTGTAGACTCAAACCACAATGCTCAAAATATTTTCCCATTTTGCACGAGCACATCTCAATATCTAATCTCGATCATTTCATTCCTTATTTCTTAGTGTCCATTTGAGTGGTTCCACTATCCATGTGTGGATATCACGTCTCCACCAAAGGGCAAGTGGTATTGCCCGCAGTGCACATCGTCAATGAAGCGTCGAGGTGGCAGAAAGAACTGAGATGGTGTCGTTTCCCTCGATGGCTCAGTACGATTCAAGAATCGCCACTACCTCTCAGGGCCAACTCTTTGTTTCTTGTTCGCTGAATAAGGGGCGGCCCTAAGCCAGCTGAACACATGATTCGGCAAATTTTTTCTATCATGCGATTTAAAGCGATCTGTAGTTAGGCTATGTAATCTAATCGAATTGGGAATGACTTGTAGTTAGCGGCCTTTTTTTAATCCAAAGGAAGGAGGAACTTATAAGCTCGTATGCTAGTTTTGTCGTATAAAGCAAGCTTTGCATAGAAATGGTGAAAAGTACGCGCTATGTCTTTCCGATGAATGCGTTTATAATTTTCGAATGAAATGCGGACGACAAAATCGTGTGCTGTCATTGAGAACGTCGGTAATAGTCTAAGGAAACAGTGTATAAATTTTGCGATCATTTTCGTGGATCGTTGTAAAAATTGAGAATTAGATTATTGAATGGTTCCATGTTTCGACTTGTGGATACGAGTTCTTTTTTTACGCATCACCAACGAAAATGAGTAGTTATAGAATACTTTTGTACGTATTTCGAAAACAGATTACTCGGTTTCAGTTTTTGAAATCAATTTGAGTGGTCCTCAAATGACTGACTGGCAACTCAGAGCCGAAGTTTGAGAATGTACATATACTTGTGAAATCATTTTTGGGAGTCTGATTATTGTAAACAACAAGAATATATTCAATGAAAAAGTCCTCTGGTTTACTAAATCTTATGTGTAGAATGCATCTTAGAATCGTCGATCCATGTATGTAGTACATGGATTGCTCGGACCAGATTGATAGTAAAAATTACCTTGGACTGTTGAAAAATTTCTTCAGTATCCATATTCTTACGATCTAATCAAGAATATGTAAAATGATACTGAAGATACAATTTTGAATGTACTTTCACTGACTAATGAATAGAGGTCTTTCGTTGAATATATTAGCCAAATTAGTCATCACTGCATTTTTGGTGGGAAAATTTCCGGAAGTGAGCGTAAAAAAGCTTCCAATGTTGATATTAGTTTATAATCGTGCGTTTGAAGTGCGTGGATAGGTATGAATAGAGTCGAGGAAACGATCTAACCGCCAACCGCTGAAGAAAAGTAATATTCTAAATGCCCTTTTACAAAATGAAATGAGTCACTCGTTCAAGAGTTGCACGCAAGACTCTAAAAAAAGAATGATGTGAAATGAGCAGAGATTACAGTAGCTGATAGATTTTCATCTGTTTATTTCTCGAGATTTCTGTCAACACATTTTCACGACAACTAGTCATTACTTTTGTATATTTTCTCGAGTTTGTGGAATATGTGCGTCATAAAAAGCAATAATAGTTACAAAACCTCGTATCAACGAGCTCACTATTACGAGGGTACCGTAGAATTTCCGCAGAGTGCTCACTGCAGACCTAAAGTTCGGCCAGATTTGTACTATCATGATCCAACTATAAATGAGAAATATTCGACTTATCAATCAAGTTTCAAAAGTAATCGATTGGATGATGAGTCATGGAGCACTCGTGGAAGATTAGATTTGTCCTCGAAACATACATTGAAACATCTTTATGATGAATACTGCAAAAGACCCGTTGATGCAGTGGAAAGTTATTTAACAATCACAGGTTTCGTCTTAATTATTGGTCAACTTATTCTCATCGATCCGTTTTTTGAATATCTTATTTTCTGTTTTGAGTAAAAATTAGACATATTCTACCTGGGCTACTTTCAGAAGCTCAAAGTTTGAATTAGAAAATGAGAATTTTGGGGATACTTGGATAATTTACATTCACGGGAGATTTATCAGGGAAGAACCTGTGAATTCCTCATTAAATAGTGTTCCAAGATTTTTTCATGCACTCGGAATATTAATGTGGAGCTTCCATACGTCTGTGAACAATTTTATATACCTGGACGAAATTACTTACACATCGATAACAGTTCAATATCGGAGATCCACAGTTTTGTATTGGGGCTAAAATTGCCTATTGCAGTGTCTTATGAATCTTTTGAAACACACATGAATAGTCAGCCCATTCAGCGTAATAAAAATTAATTATTTTGTAATTGGAGTCCATATTTGTTTTATTCATGATTTAGGTTCAAATTATGCTGATCCGAGGAAGTCTGTTGAAGCAAAATTACTACAGAAGCTCTGTACTGAAAATTTGTCAGATGGAATAAATAACTCTATCAGAGATATCGAAGTTTATGAATTTCTCCAGCCCTACGTCACTACTTTTCAATCTGCTTACCAAGATGTTACTGAATCCCAATCGAACGGAATCGCAAAGAAAGATACCATTACTTACTACAACAGCAGAAAGAGGTACAAGAGGCCGCCAAATCTCGAGACTTACACAGTGAACCCGAGAGTTTCCATCAAGATTCCTTTCGGCGCTGAAAATAGTGATTATCAGGAAAGTTTTCAAGATCCATCCAAGAAACTCAAGTTTTCAAGCGGGGTTGAAGTTTGCCAGACTCGAGAATATTTTCAGACCGTACAGAAAGAGCCTCCTCAGACCCCTGGTATGTACTTCACGGAACAAATGCTGACTGGAAGTGGAAAGCCAACACGAACTACAATTTGAAATTCAGTGAATAATCGCCAATCAACTAGATACGGGGCGCTTTTCATCTGGACATGTCACCAAAAGACGCGCGGATTTATGATTTCAAACGATGTACGTTACTCATAGTGAGGGAAATTTTATTCAGATCACAAAATTTTTAATCATCGCCATCATCGCATGTATTATTGACAAGATAGGCTATCTATTTACATTGGTGACTTTAGGATGCACTCATTCCAAACATTCAGTTACAAAATGTACACGGATTTCCCCATCATCAGGAATCTTTCCAATACTTATATGAGTATAAAAATATATACTAATGAAAAACAAATTGAGATTCTTCGTTAATAGAGGATTTTTCGTATAAAAAATATCATAAAATCGTAACATTAATAGACTGCTCAAACAAGTTGAACTACACCTAATGGAAATGCATTTTTTATTT